>JAHWFP010160093.1:27103-46933 GCA_023313725.1 Lithobius niger | reverse complement strand
CCCCCCCCCCCCCCGTCATAGCAACGAAAGAATGAAGTCTAACTTTAAAGTTTACACTTTAGATTTAAACGAAAACGACTTTAAAAAAAATATGAAAAGAAAATTATACTTGGATAAGCTCTTTTACGCCCTCTTCAGTCTTTCTTGCCTCCCCCTACTGGGTAACTACGGCCCTGATTGAGTGGCCTTACTACGGCATTTCTTTTAAACTACAAGGAAGCACACACTGGATATCACGTGATACGGTGCCTGGGTGCTACGACGGGAGTTTGATTAAAACTTTGCTCTTTTAATTGACGGAACGTGCAGACGTGTTAACGATACGTTTATTTAATTTAAATAAACTATAGCGTGTATATATTTTAAAAGACGTGTGGTTTGTAATTAGCACGATGGATTAACCATTTCCGAGCTCGGAGAATGAGTGGATGACAAAATAAACAAAGTTTACAGATTAATTTCTTCTTGACCTACAAAATTCGCGCAGCCGAATGAGAAGGTAGTTTGCTGACGTAGTTCTTAAATTGAACTTTCACGTGCTTTGACTTATAGTTTAAACTAATGAATTATAGCTTCGATCTGTATCACGCAGCCATTCTATTCAATCCGATCTCGCTTTCCGCAAGCCGTCATCATGACGGGCAACCATCCTCCTCGACTTGTAACACCCGTTAATGGCTAAGCCTAACCACTGAAACGCCGTGTGTTTTCGAGTGGATTTTACGTATCTGTCGCAGTAAACTACATTTCGAGATTTTTCGGCGGTTCTAGAATGATTTACCTCACTCGTTAGCGTTGTGATTTGTTTCATATATCTACCCGAATTGTCAATACGCGCAAGTTACAACGAACGTTCGTCGGCGAAGCGATAGACAATGACGCCATTGTTGTTTCCGTCGAGACGTGAGCCGAAACGTGAGCTCAAACCATGGCCCAACGTAGCTTTACTAGACTGTTTGGGATTAGCTATATTTTACAAAATCCGAATCTTATACAAAACAGGATAAACTATAATACACCATTTTTGGAGTAAAAATAATAATTACATTAAACTTCACAAAACGTAACTTTAAATATTGTCGCTCAATACCAGTTTCGCTATCTGGCGACCAACGCAGCTATTAGTCGTAGAGCCAAAATCTGCAGCACGATGGCAGGGCAAACGGTAAATGCCGGTTGCGGAATCATCCAAGTAAGCTACTCCCCGCATACTGCGTATGCTTTATTAATTTCCTCCTGGTATTACTGTATTTTTTGAT
The DNA here is from genome assembly GCA_023313725.1 of Lithobius niger. Taxonomy (NCBI): domain Eukaryota; kingdom Metazoa; phylum Arthropoda; class Chilopoda; order Lithobiomorpha; family Lithobiidae; genus Lithobius; species Lithobius niger. Next base: position 45,674 of record JAHWFP010160093.1, on the reverse strand, counting down.
AGTTTTCTAGATCATTTGTATCTTTGGAATGCGAATAAGTGGAGGTTCCTTTCCCTTCGCTCTTCGATACAGTTTCTTTGCTGTAAAATCATATCCACCCAAAACCAAGGTTAATCCTGTTAGCCAAGTTAATCACACATACAAATAGTTCAAAAGTTAAATGAAAACTAGAACATTGCTACTGGCGGTAGCAATCTTCAAGTTTTCATTTAACGCCCAAAGTATTATTAGGTGCGATTAACTTGGCTAACGGGATTAACCTTGGCGGCCTTTCCCTGGTTGAATGATATCACTACTTTGAAAGGCCGACCCTTTTTTGAAACTTGGCGGCGTTTCTTATACCAGTTTTGGTTTTGGGTGGATATCACAGCTTTCATAGGACTAAACGAACGAAGGATCAGACGGTTTAATCGTCCCCTTTACCTTTTCTGTCTGGAGGAATTTTATGTCTATAAATTTTGTTCATTCATAATTTTAACATTTGCCGTGGCCCAATTTGCCGTTAGTTGAGTCAAAGTGGCACGGTTGGGGTTTATTGTTTGTGCTCGTTTCACAGGCTTTAGTTTTTTCAATCACAATTTTCAGCGTACTGGCTACCAAACGCTGATGTTGGTTCGTTTCGCTCACTCACAAGGTTAATTTGAATCACGGCATGAAGCTGGAATTGTTCACTCAAATAAATCAGGTTAGCGCATCCAGATTGGTGACGACTAATGTTTATGAATGGCGTATTGCATAAATGTGTGTAGTGTATTGGTTGGGTACACTAAAATCTGCGTGGGTTAACTTGAGCTTAAACCACGGCTGTGACGTCACGCTAACTCAACGCCACGCTAAATTTCCGCAGGTTAAATCCCGTTAACCGTGAGCGGATGTGTGTGTTATCGCAAAAAGTGTGGGTTATCAAGTTACCCCACACTTTTACCGATAATCCACACTTTTGCCGATAACTCAACACTTTTGACACTTCCGGATCACGCGACGGGAACGCACACACCACAACCAAAATTATACAGCGTTAAAACCGTAACGCTATGAAAACGTACAAAAGGAATTACTTTACTTGCCGGGATATCCCAAATGAAATCCTTTACCTGCTAACGCTCACATGTCTGGCTGGCCAATTCCAAGTTTATTCCCTCCGTCTAACTCTTCTCTCCCCCCCCCCCCCCCCTCCACAACCTAAAATGGAATGACCTTCATTCCTACCGATTCACCTATTAGGGTATTACTGGTGATTTGAAACAGTTCTCAAACTACAAACGAACAAAAAGAATTACTTACCTTGCGAGAATGTCGGTACAATGTCCTATCCCTGCTTCATCACATATCGAAGTTTATTCTTTCCGAACAGAGCGAGCGAGCTAGCTTACAAGCCAAACTTTGCGAAACGACGCGTCGTCTAACTCCCACCCACCTTCCAGAAACTTGAGCGTAGCCTACAGTCTGCCTACCTGCCAAAGGAATCGTCCAACACCCACTCCAACACCCACTCCCCCTCCACAAATTAAAATGGAATGACCTTCACTGATTTGACATAAGGTATTACCGTATTTCTTGAAGCAATTTTCACAAACACAAAAGTTTTAATTAAATAAGAATTAGCTTGACGTCCCAACCGTGATTTAAATAATTTATTGTTTAAATCGATCGGTTATCGATTTTTAACCAACGGGTGCGATTATTGTCCGGTTCTCGTATGCAAATGGTCTCGGGCTCCGCCCTCGACCTATTTGCATACTCGAGCCAGCCAATAATCGCACCCGTTGGTTAAAAATCGATAACCGCTCGATTTTAACCAATAACTATTACATAGTGACGACAGACAACTCTTGTGTAGGCTACAACTGGATAGACAATGATTTACTTGAGAGGCTTGTATATATATGGTTTACAGTGGTCATGTGACCAGCATGGTCATATGTTGTATGGAACAGTATTGATTACAATATGACATAGCAGTGTGTTAGGATAATCTAGGAAGGTTAACATAGTGACCCTATTTTGAATGCACCAATGGTGGCTCACTGACGACACCACAATACAGAGAGCGAAATAAAACTGAAAAAAAAATTCTTAGCCTAGCTGAAAAATAAAATATGAATTATTTTGAAGGCTAGATGTTTTTTTAGTACGCTGTCCTAGTTTTAAAAAATTACACAATAATTCGCTTCCAAAGGAGAAAATTTTTGGAAAGCTGAGTAATGAAATCAAATAAATCAGGATGTACTACAGGTTTAAGCGATAAATTAAAAATAATGAAGCACGTCTGAAAATCTGACTGCTTGAAATTTGTAATTGGAGCACAATTTCTTATTATTCACTTGCTTTAATTTATGAGTAACCATTAATTTGTTATTTTCTTTTTGTCTAGCGACCATTCTGTAGCTAAAACGCTACGTGGCAGCTGTAATCATCTGACATCTATCGGCTGCATATTGGCCTGATTGCAGATGTATGGTTAGAATGCGTCGGTTTTCCTGTTGTGGCTCCCTTTGCACTCTTTCGAGGGTGTTAATGTCTTTGACCAGGTTAGGAGACCACAAAGTATTACCATATTCTAGGATTGGCCTGATGTAGATCTTGTATAGAATGGCAGAGGCATCTACTGGTATTTATCTAAATGTTCTACGTACGAGACCGAGACTTTGGTTGGCTTTCTTGGCAACAGCTGCACACTGAAGGGTACATCAAGTACATAAATCGAGTATATCAAGATTTTTTTTTGTTTACATCCGGGCTTATGCAGGCTTAAACACACCAATTGGCAGCGGTACCATTATTTTAGCTACAATAAAATAGGGGTGGCTGAAGTAGCACACAAAAAAATATACACTCGGCCAGTCATGCGGCATCCGGCAACATTGGCTAAAATCGAGAAATTCTGTAGGTTTATATAGGGCAGCACAAGAAATATTTTAAGACATAGCACTTTTGTTTTGGTGTGGGGAAGTGTAGAGTATGTTCATTGTGATATACATTGTGGGTTCTACTTAGACATTGGGAAAGGAAGAGAACTTACTCAGCTGTAGGCTAACACAAGATTGGACATTTATTCAATGTAGCTTGACATTATATAAGCTTGTATTGATCATGTGACACGCAATGTCACACGACACTATGGCATACAGTTGATATCAAAAGACTCGTATGTATGGCAGTATGTTAGGGTAAGCTGGGGTGGGTGAACAATGTGGAACTCAAATGTCTACCATTGTGGTGCTCACTGACGACACCACAATACACCCAACGAAATGAAAAAAAACTATTGTCTATGCTGGGAAAAAAATATGTATAGTCCAGGGCCGAGTGGTCAGAAATTTGAATTCCGTGCAATTTTCGTGGGAGAAATATCCCACGTGTGGCAAAGTGTTAGTTTGGTCACAGACATTCAAAAAATCTTTGGTATCAACCCCGTATTTTTATCAGGGGGGAGAGAGAGGGGTGGATTATGTATGTACCCCTCCTTAAAATAGGAGTATGTAGCAAAATTAGTGAACCCCCAACATGTTTGGTATCAAATGAAAGGTGTTGGTCCACAGATTATTAATATAGTACAGCATTTGACCTGTGACCTCATTTGACCCAAATAAAGGTCAAAAGGTTCAAAGATTACAAATTTTTCCACGAATTTGACTAAATTACTAAATTTGTATGGTATCTTTATGGTATTTTTATGGTATCAAACGAATGGTGTCGATCCGCAGATCATTAATTAATTATAATATTTGACCTTAATACAGGTAAATAGAAGGTCAAAATGTTAAGTTTTTTTCCCAAATTTAACAGAACTAGTGAATATTTACTATGCTATCTTGTATAGTATCAAATGAAAACTGTTGACCCGTGGATCATTATAAATTGACCTTTGACCTATTTTGACCCATTTTACTAACGACTTTTTAACATAAACAAGGAATCGCGTATCATGTGATAGGTAATGGCAAAACAGTCATTGGCTTATGTATACCAGCAAAGCAATTGTAGATGCATAGATGCGATTTGCAAGATGTTCTATTACAACCAGGCGAGCTATACTTCTTAATGGCAGTTCTTCAAGCAGTAGGATCCTATATTGAAAACAAGTGTTATTGACAACAGTTGGTAGAGGTAAAATTATATAATCACCAGACAGTACAAAAAAATATTGCAAGTAAACCACGTATTGCAGTTAACTCAATTATTGCTGTAGAACATCTGTTACTGCAGTATGGATTGCAGTGGTTACAGATGCCATTTTAATGCCGACATAGCTGATTATGCTCCCTCAGCATTATGTGGACATGCAGGAAATATTTTCATGAAATAGAAAGAAACGTGTACGGTTAAAACTGGAGAATTTTTTTTCACGAGCAGCTATTATGCAACGTGTTGCCGACACGGCACAATTTAAAATGACGGGTCAATCCCTTGTACGATTAACAATTTACGCGACATTTTGCAAACCTCTCGCACCATTAAAATTGCAGCTCTCTTTTGAACTGATGAATAACCGATTACAACATTTACACAACGTAGTTAGCCAAAACTGAGTAGTAACTGGTTATTTACTAGCTATTAAATGTTAAGATTGTCTGGAGCTTTACGCAGGCGTTTTGGACGGCCTGTTACATTGGGAGGCTGTGACGCTTCCACATCACGAAGTGGACATTTCACAGCTTTTCTTTTGCTGGCCTTAGACTTAACGGGCTATGTTTTGGCTTTTGATGGAGACTGCCTTGTTAATACGGCAGGTTCTAGGCCTTCTGTCTCTCTAATTTCTCGCAATGAGGCACTGGTGGATTTAGACATGGCCTGATCATTGACGTAACCGGCTCAACCACTAAGTCACTACGGGAAGCCAAGCTCTTGCGTTTGCTGCCACCTGGTGTCGAACTAAGTAAATTATCAGGTGTTGCAGCTTTGATTGGGGGACTTAATCTGGGTAGCAACAGCAGATCGCCCATTGGCCCATTGATCTGCGTTTCGTATTTGCGTTGACTGAATCTGTCACCTGATCTCTGTAATCGTGACGTTGGTTTCCGATAAAAACACGCTTCTTTGATTTTCGGTGTTCTTCCGAATTACCGCCGTTTTTATGCATGCCAGAATTTACAGATTTCGACGCCGGATTAAACGAATCAATCGGTTTATCAACGGAATATTCTGTCAATCTAGCACGAAGGTGGTCACGGTGTTTTTTTGACTTCAGTATTGTCACTAGTAAGTACAATGTATATTTGGTGACCCAATATTTTAGCGATAGTGCCCATTGACCATAGCCTATTGTTCGTCTTACTGAAATCATGGAACCATATTTTATTGCCAACTTGATATGTAAGCAACGTTCGGTGTTGCGTGCTCTTGATTTGTTTTTGTTGGTTTCGCTTAACAATAGATACGAGATCATGATATAACAAATCCAAGCGAGATTTTAATTCTCAATTAAAGTAAAGTTTACCAGATGTAGCTTGGGTGGTAGCACTTAGTGTAATACGTGACAATAATAAATACGCATTTTTGCTTTCTTGAATAGTCGAACCGTCTAGCCACGCAGCCTTGTATACGCGTTTTGAAATTACGTACATAAATCTCTGCCAATCCGTTTACCCAAGGGGAAAATGCTGGCCCGGTTAGGTGTCAAATTTCATTAGACTTTAACCAGGATTGGAATTCTTGTGACGTCCATTGGGCTCCGTTATCTGTAATTTAACAAATTCATTAAGCCGTATTCGGCAATGTGATTATTGACAATATCTATTACTTTTGCAGATGTTGTAGTTTTCATTTTGTGGACAAACGGTATTTTACTATAAGCATCCACCATCATCAAAAACATGTAATTATCCACCGGCCCGAGGAAGTCGACGAGGAATCTCGCGTTAGCTTTGATTGGATACTCCCAGGTATGATTGGGTCCTGTAGTTTAATTATCCTTAAACTCTTGGCAGTTAGTGCATGATTTAACTTTACGTTCAATGTCATTATCGATGGAAGGATACCAAACCTTAGCTCTAGCCAAGCTTAACAATTCCTAGGTGAGAACTATGAAGATCTTTTAGTATTTGTTTACGCAAAGCTGTTGGCACGATAATTTGATACCCCCAAAACAATGTATCAGATTCGATAGAGATTTCATTGCGGCGTGTGAAGTACGGTTGCATGTCAGGGTTGTCACAAGTAGCAGGCCAGCCGTGATTAACGTAACGATACACCTTAGAAAGACATCATTTCTACATTCCAATACCAAGGTTTCATTTAGCACAGGTAGATTAGAAATTGTTTCTAGGGCAAAAATGTGATACTTAGCCTCAGCTTCTTCAAACTCCTCAACATTTGGGAGGGGAAGCCAGGACAGTGCATCTGCTGTCAGATTATCTTTTCCCGGTATTTGTTGGAAATCACAGCTGTAAGCATTGAACATTACTACCCAACGCTGTACACGGGCAGCGGCCATTTATGGGATACCCTTCTTAATACCATAAATCCATATTAAAGCTTTCTGGTCAGATTGCAATATAAACTTCTGTCCATAAACGTAATCATGAAATCGTTTAACTCCCCACGCCATGCTGAGGGCTTCTCTATCAAAATGACTGTACCCCTGCTCCGCCGTGGTTAACTTGCGCGAAGCAAAGGCAATGGGACGTAATTCACCATTGGGCATGACAAGCATAAGGCATGCTCCCATTCCATAGGGAGAACCGTCACAGACTAGTTTTAACTTTAATTTTGGATCATAGTGAACCAGAACATTAGATTTTAAACAGTTTCTTAACTTTGTTGACCGCCTGGTCACATTCTGCCCCAAACCCATTTAACTTTACGGCTTAACAGCCGGGAGACTGGAGCCAGAATATGAGCCAGATTAGGTAGATATTTTGAGTAATGATTAACAAATCCTAGAAAGCTTTGTAGCTCAGCAATACAAGTAGGATTTGGTGCTTTTGTGACCACTTCAATGACCTCTGGAAGTGTATGCAGGCCCTCTGCATTAATCATAAGCCCTAGGAATTTCAATTGAGGGCGTGACAGCTTACAATTATCGATCCCAAGCCTAGCCCCTGCAACCTTTAAAGCAGTTAAAATCTGGTTCAGTGATTCGCCATGCTTTGCCCCTTTACCACTAACGAGGATGTCATCGTAAAATGGTAGACATTTAGAGATTTTACTCGTTATTTTGGTCATGACCCTCTGGAAAATTCCAGGACTAGACGCTAGACCTAGAGGTACACGTAACCATCGAAAAAGTCCCAGGGCAGTGCTTATTGTTAAAGCAGCTTGTGATTCAGGGTCTAGCTCAACCTGTAAAACGGCATCCTTAAGATCAATAAGGCTAAAGGCGTTACACCCTGCCAATTCACTGAACAATTCTGCAGCCGTGAGAACCGGATAATAGTTAACTACCAGTTGCAGATTCATGGTGGTTTTATAATCGCCAATCATTTGGATTTCTCCACCCGGTTTATAAACTATCACAACAGGAGTGGCCCATTCTGAGGTTTCCACAGGTTCCAGGATTCCAAGGCTCACAGGCGCCTCCTGGTTTAACTTTTTCTTTGAGAGCCAAAGGTACAGGACGGACTCGACAATACACAGGTTTTGCTGAATCTTTAGCTGAATCTTGACCTATACCCCTTGAACTTTCACATACTAGGACTGAAAAATTTGGAAAAACCCTTAACAATATCGGCTGTGTTAACAGGTGAAATCTTAGCTTTAACCTTTTTGACACTTTTTACTTTGGTTTGTAAATCATAAAAAGGATCAAAATTGATTCTAAAGATGCATAGCCAATTTTTCACAGTAAGGCCGGTTTGTATTGTTTGGAAACCAGTGCATTCAAGTTTTCCGTTTGGCCATTAATAGTAACCTTAAGGTTTACTGTGTAAATAGTCCTTTCCTCTCCTACAGTGTATGAGCGTATAGAATACGAACTGAGCTGTAATGGACAGTCCGAAAAATACTTTCTATGCCACTAAATAGGAATTACTGTAGCATCTACCCCGGAAGAGTTCCATTTGGAGCTCAACCACATTAAGGCAGACTGGCATGTTCCACTTATGAATTTTCGTAGTTAATAACTATAACAATCTTATTAGTTGCTAAAAGAGTTGAACTTTGGTCTGGTGCATTGCAAATTCCCACAGTTGTTTTGAATACAGTAATCGTCCTCCAACTCGTAATCACTCAAATTTCAGACTCGCTGTCAGTTTCGCGGACTACTTTATGCACCTTTTTCTTGTAGCTGTAATTCTGTTTAGGGTTTGACCTAGGTTTAAAACTTGAACTCTGACTAGATTTAGAGTGTTAAGTAGTTTTAGTAAATTTACCACTACTACTAGCTTTTCTACAGACTACTTTAGCTGCCAAGCTGTGTGGCAATGGCCACAAATATAATCCTTGTATTTATAGCGGGATTTAACGTGTCCGGTTCTTCCACAGCAGAAGCAATTTGAATCCTTCGTGGATTTGGTCCGTATTAGTGCCTTTTTTGCTTTCTGAGAGATATAATTAACAGACTTTAAATGAGAGCGGATTTGCACCTGATCTAATTCTGCTGATTCTAGGGATAGAGCTAGAGATGATGTAGCCTTTAAATCAAGTGTTTGTTTCAAAAGTTCACGCTGGATTCTGTCTGAACGGACTCCGCATATTAACCTATCCCTGATCATCTCATTGTTTATGTCCGTTATTTTGTCGAAATCACAGTATTTAGCAAGTACTTTTAAAGCAGCAATGTAATCATTAATACTTTCATCAGTTTTCTTGTGTTCTTCGAAAAAACTTCACTCTTTCAGAAACAACTGAAGGTAGTGGTTCGACATCATCTAGTATTTTTATTATGTTCTAGTATTTTGACTAGAACAGCATACGTCATGGAATTTGGTAATGCTGGAGAAATTATATTCATAATTCGATAGAACATTTTCTGTCCAACTGAAGCCATTAAAAAATCTATTTGATCTACTGGGGCTACCTTTCTAGTACGAAATAGTAGCTTATTCGGTTGGAGTATTTCTCCCATGTGTCATTTTCCGCATCAAATTCAGCGTACAGCCCTGTAGATTTTCCAGCCATGTCTGAATCGCTGTCAGAGCTACTGAGACTTTAGTTTAAATTAGCGTTAACGCTCACTACTGGATTAACTACGGTATCAACCACCGTATCAACTACAGTGTCACCTTCACTGCTCGAAGGTACAGTTATTTCTGTATTTACGGATTTGACACTAGCAAAATTAAATTAAATTTAAATGCTACAATTCGATTTAATTTAACATTAAACTCGAAGCCACTCGAGAGTACCGGTAACTACTTATCTGCTAAGCCACTTAAATTTAACAGTAGCCTATCTAGTATCCAATTTACTCTGGCCTACAGACTTTTTTTTTAATTAAATAACTAGGCTTTAAACATGTTTAAACGCTTCCCAAACGATTTTACAAAACACCACTGTGGGCCCATGCAACAAGCACAGACCAAGTTTCACTAGTTCACATAAACACTTCGGTGTTATAACTCCGGTAAAACCAGCCTGAATAAGGACATGGCATAATTAAATTTGCGAGAGTTAATTGAGCTGCGTTTTTAATACAACTTTCTGTTTCTTAGTATTGACTGTGTGGTTGCACCAACGCGTTGCATTAGCCACAGCTATGGTGAAAATTAAGTGTCCCAAACCCAATTGCCACCTTCAGTTCTAGTTAACAAGGCACTGGTTTTAACTATTATCACCAGTAACACACAAGTTCCAAAACCCAAGTACACTTTAGAAAAATCTAAGCTCATTGATAATTCCTACAGAGCACTAATTTCATTGCCAAGTGAAAGAATTTGCTACTCACCACAAATTTGCTACTCACCACCATAAAAAATCTTCAGTGCGAAGAACAGTGTGAGGGTTATCCCTCAATATCCAGTTAAAACAGATGCCAAGCCTATTTACAGAAAGGTAAGGACCGTACCATTTGCCTTGAAAGAGAAAGTAAATGATGAAATAAAACGGCTTTGGAACTAGTCACAACTAGCACCTGGGCGACTTCGATCGTCATTGTCCAGAAACCAAATGGACAAGTGCGTGTAATCGGTGATTACAGCACTACCGTTAATCCTCAACTTGAAGTCGATCACTACCCTGTGGCAACAGCTGCTGAATTATTTAGACATTTTGGCGGGCTGTGACACACTTAGTTTTATCAATCTCAAGGACGCATCCCTCCAAATTGAGTTTGAGAAATATTCACAAGACCCGATAACAATAAACACGCCGCTTGGTCTATTCAAGTGGTTAAGGGTCCCTCTTGGTCTGGCCAGCAGCCCCGGAATTTTTCAGCGCTTAATGACCGGCCTTACAGCCAAAATTCCGAGGTGCCAACCATTTTATGACAACATTTTAGTCAGGGGAAAAGGTCATGAACACGACGAAATCTTTGCCCGAGTTACTTACAGCTCTACAAAACTCTGGTTTGCGCTTTATGATTGACAAATGCAAATTGTGCCAGCCTAAACTTAGATAAGAATGGCATGCACACACTGCCGGAAGTGATCGATGCAATCGTTAAAGCGCCTCATCCCACTAATATACAAGAAGTACAGAATTTCAGGGTTTTATTAACCAACATTCCAAATCCTACCAAACCTAGCACAAGTTTTGGCCCCTATTACAAGGCTGTTAAGCCCCAAAATCAAGTGAGAAAGATTGGGGATTGGAGTATGGGGGAAAAGATTGTGTAAAATCTGTAGAAACTTATTTGGTAACTAAGGTTTTGGTCAGGACCGTAGGAAGCAAATTAAAAGTGTATGGTGCAATGAAATCAGATAGGGGGACTGGGGGAGCACTACAAGCTCCCCTGCAAAGCTGAAGCAAATTCTGGTACTGCAGTGTCTTATCTGGTTTCAGGAACACATGTTTTGAACGAATTTTTAAGGTTTCTTGTTTAATTAAAATATGGTTCAGATTAACGAAGCTACCCCCTTATGTATGTAGGCAATGTGTCTCATTCTGTCAGTACTGACTTACAAACCATCTTAATCATTAAAAACTTACGGTCGGTATATATATATATATACATATATATATATATATATATATATATATATACACATATATACATATATATATGTAGGTATATATGTACCTCTTCTCCTCTGGAAGTAGGAAGGCTAAAAATATGAAAAAGGTGTCAAAAGACAGGAAATTAATCCGGATTTCGCGTAGGTGCATTTTCATAGTTCTAGGTAACATTTTTCCCCTCGAAAAAAGCGAAAAAACCCCTTTGGACCATTGTTGAAACGAATTTTTCGAAGTTGATTGTTAGTTTCGGAATATCACATCTAACTGCTGTGCGGATGGTCCACAATTGTTGCGCCACGTAGGAGGCGCGTGGTCCAGTAGTGTTGTCAGTAGGATTACGGTTGGCAATGCTAACAGCCGTCATTCAAGAATGAGGCTCGCTAACAGGACGACTGTTGGAGTTGCATTTTGGAAATTTCAAATACAAACTACCTATTTACATGAACAAATACAAACTACTAGCCTTACATTTAAATGAAATCATTAACGCTACGAAAAGATTAATGGTAAATCAGGCCTATTTAAACAAAATATATTGATAACAAAAGGGTAAAAAATGTTTCCACGTTTGCATTTGTAAAACATCGACATTTGATCAATAGTGTCCTATTAGCTGGTGCTCTACTCAGCAATAGCCCAGCCTAATTGTGGTAAACACAAATAGTTTCTAGGTAAGATTTCGCCTTGCACGAAATCTTTTATATTAGTCAAAAATTATAGGCAACGTATGGTTGCTGTTTCATAGCATCACACATAGCGGGGAAAGAGATAGCTTTTTAGTAAAAATTCTTAAAATTTTTGAAACAAGGAAACCATGTAAAGTCAGCAAAATTTATTTGAATAAAAAAACAATCTATACCAAGAGCGGCACAAAGGAGTATGCATGATAAAATTACCAAGCATGTTTGTTCAAGCATGCAGCAACTCGCGTGTACAGCGTTGAAACGGCCTTGCAGCGAAGATGGATAAGGTATCTTCAAGCCAAGGCCGACGGGGGAAGAAATCGCGTGTCTCGCCTCCTGGCTCATTGTCAGTTTAGGTGCATGCCAGAAAGGGGATCGCTTCTAGAAGCCAAGGCTGACTGGGTGCAAATTGCATGCCTCGCCTCCTGGCTCAGTAACAGTTCAATCGCGTGCCGGAAAGGGAATGGCTTCTTCAAGCTACGTCCGACTGGTCTACAAATCGCGTGTGTCATCTCCTGGCTCAAGGTCAGTTCATGAATGTGCCAGAAAGAAAATACCTTTATCGAGGCTTTGGTAAAATAAGATTCGGTGATGATGAATTAAGTGGCCTGGAGCCGGGAAACGAAACCCACATCCTCTCCTCCAGACGATCTTGTGACAAGGGATTGCATACAAAGATAAGTTACAACTTGGACGCTTTATACGTTCCATTCAGTATATAAGACATTTTTTATACGCTCCATTCAGTACACAACGGGAATCAGGTTGGATGAGGAAGGTTCATGATTCTTGCGCCACGTAGCACGCTTAGTCCTGTACTGTAGTCAGAGGTATTATGGCTGACAATATGAACAAGAGGCGCATGTAGCTATTAGGTGGCCAGACTGTTGGAGTGATTTATGGTTACCATATCGTTTGTTTATGAATTGAGCCTTAAGCAAAACGCGTACTACATTCTGATCATTTTCTTGATTGTTTTACATGTGGAATGTCTGTCAGCAGCATAAGAGTTGTAGCATAAAATCTACTCGAGCGTATTTTTCAAGCCAAGGCCGGCTGGGGTAGAAATCGCGTGCCTCGCTTTCTGGCTCATTGGCAGTTTAGGCGCACGGCAGAAGGGGGCTGGTTTTCTGAACGGCGAAGCCGTTCTTTGTTTAGTTAATTTGTTTATGAACTGAAGCCTAAAAAAAAACGCGTACTACATTCTGATCATTTGCTTGATCGTTTCAGATGTGGAATATCTACAAGCAGCATAAGAGTTGTAGCATAAAAGTTCCTCGAGCGTAGCGAGACGACGCGGAATGAGCGAGCGAAGCGAGCGACTCCGCTAGTACTTGTTATAAAGTTGCAGTCGGTAGGCTGCTGTGTTGGGTTTTCTCCAACCTTTGGTAGTGACCATTTGTTGAAGCTCGAGTGTTAAAAGCCGCTTAAAAGGAAATAACCTTCACACTACATTCGAGCATCTTGCGCGAAATAGCTTTTCCAACATTTACATAATTTAGAGTGAACGAAGCAAAACTGTTTCTCACGAGGAAAAAAAAATAAGAAAACGAATGCCTTTGCAACATTTACAGTGTCTGAAGTAATGTTGCAAAACTGAGCTGTACAGAAAAGCCAACCGGCAGGAATGTACTACCTTTAAGCGTATAAGATACGGATGTAATCCTTAAAAACTTAATGTACCAGACAATGATATGTAAGCCATCAGTTGCACTAATACGTGTTAACGAATCTTCAGCATCCCCAAAAAAATTCTGTAGCTTCTTTTACACGTACTAGTGCGACGCTGATGGATTTACGTATCTTTTTCTTCCATCTGTTCCTTTAGGGTATTATGTTTTTTAAGGCTTACAAAGGCTTATCGTTTAAGGCTTATCTTTTAAACGTATTAGTACGACACTGAAGGCTTAGATGTCTGTTTCTTGTATCTGTTCCTTTAGAGCAGTAATTTTTTTTTTCAGGTTACAAACCCGGAGCTTCTTTTAAATGTATTTAGTGCAACACTGATGGCTTACATGTCTGTTTCTTGTATTGTTCCCTTAGAGCGTTAAGTTTTTTATTAAGGCTTACATCCGTATTTTATATGTTTAAGCAGTGTTTGTTTCTTGGAAATATTTCAGGTAAATTAAATGACTAGAAATCTGAAATGAGATAATCACGATATGAGAAAACTAAGATGAACCCTTTTTGGTGCAAATCAGTCACAATAAAATGGCGTTCAAAATGCCTTGGTCTTTGTTATTACCTACGTTTTAAGCTATAATAGTTGAAAATGGCTCTTTTTCGTTATAAAGGAGAAAGCAAAATTTCCCCAACAAGAAATACGATAAAAAGAATATTTTAGTCGCATTGAAACAGCGTTCAAAAGGCCCTGACATTTTAAGCTACAAAAGGGATAATCTTTTTATTGGTTAGATCTCTACGGTGAGAGCAAAATTTACCCAACAAGAACAATATTGTAGTCACATTAAAATAGCATTCAAAAGGCTCTGGACATTGTTCATATTAAGATATAATATTACAAGATATAAGATATGTTATATTATAAGATATCAGATATGTTATATTAAGATATAAAGCTTGAAAACCGGTTCTTTGGTTCGAACTCCAGGTGAGGGCAAAGAGTTCCAACAACTACAACAAGAAATGGTCATTCTATGGAGGCCAAACTGTTAGATTGTTATCATTAACATTTTTAATGCAGTGTAGCGGTTATGAGTAGACCCCAAATACCAAATTTCGTTGGTCTATGTAAAGCCTGGGTGAAACTATAGGGTTTCGAAGTTTGATGTTTAATGTGAAAGTTATGATTGAGTCTTACATCCTTGATTGAGCCTTGTTTTGAGAAGTTTCTTTTACTTCTTTTTCCCCAACCTCCTTCGTCTGGTCAAGCTCTTTGTCCTTCGTAGGAAAGGGGATGCTAAGTTGATGCTAAAGGGACTGACTGCGCGCAATAAAGCGAGGAAGAAATGCCTTATAGGGCAGTTTTAAAGAATTGACAATAGCAGCCGCATTTTATGTGTTTGGATATGCCTATTTCAAAACTGTGTGCCGAAAAGTGGTACGGCAAATGCCGCACCAGCCATACCGCTTCCTACGACCGTGGTTTTGGTAGATTTCGACCCCAACTAAAACTCAAACCTAATTGTGACACATCTCCTTACAGCGTAGGCTGTTGTTAATGCACGTGATGCCGAACAGTACAGATCGCTCCATAGCTTTTGCTTCCAGGAAATTAACACCAGTGGAGCAGGCTTATTCTCATTTAGACAGAGAAGCCCTGAGCGTTTACTGGGGGGTGATGGGTAATGAGATTCCACGAGTATCTTTATGCTCAACACTTTATCCTTCAGTCTGACCAGAAAGCGCTGCTACAGATTTTTGGCGAAAATTGACAGACAATCGTGCATCGTGCGGATTGCTATCAAAAGGTGTGATGTCACCAATAGCAGAATTATCGGCTAATTTAATCTGCTGTGGTTATTGCCCAATACAGTTAACTATACAGTTATGCTCCCGAAGTGCCAACTAAGGAGGACATCTCGATGTAAGCTCTGGACGGGCCCAACGCGCGTTACGCAAGAAAACACAGTCAGAGGTTCAATATAAACACCGTGGATCATGCCAGCGCTGTCATTGTAAATGGAGTGATAAAGTCGGAAAGAAACGGCATAGTTTGGGGACTGGAATTTCTCCTCAGGGTTTATTCGCCTCTTAGATTTCGTCACACATTAAGGAAGGACAGGGCAGAATTCGTTTTGGCAACAAAACAGTTTCAGGGACCAAATAACGTTTTGCGAGCATTATGTTTAGGACCTCGGGAATTACCTGCTGCTCAAATCAACACATGGTAAAATTGCAGGGAAACAGTAAAGGAAAAGATACTCTTACAAAATGGCAGGCATCCAAACCTTCTAGAGAGATCCGGATTCCTGAAGTCAGTCTGGGGTAGAATTACATCACTTAAGGCTGGGTAGAGCTGAACTTAGCCCAAAAGGAAAAATGGAAGAAGTGAACAAACAGTTAACAATACTGCCCCATAACATTGGTTTCTTAGGAGTTACAACAAAAGTATAGGAAGGAAACAATAAGGGTAAAAACTTCTCAGGACTTAAATTGGATGTTAGGGAACAATGTGCCAAAGGCAACAGCCTCAGGCACAGGTGGAAAAGGACACTGCCTGACAAATATTAAGGCATACCGCACGTGTTCAGCGCTGGGCGCTCATGTTAAATGCGTACAACTACTTATTTCAGTACGACAACATATTTTGCAGGAAATGCGCCGCCCAGCAAACAAAAGTTTAGTGATGAAACTGAACGCTACCGAGTTTTGGCAACACAATGCATTGAAGCATTGCTTATCCTAGGGGATACTTTAGCTAAAGCTATCTGAAAGGATGCTGTTCTTTCAAAGGTCTTAAGATACGCCAAACGTGGGTGGAAGTAGCAGTGCTCCAGAGATTAAACCATATTTCTTTCGCCAAAATGAAATTTCCTTAGATTGTAAAGTCCTATTTTGGGGGGCTAGAGTGATAATTCCTGCTCAGTTTCATAGGCAAGTACTAAAAGATTTGCAACGTGGACACTCTGAGATCGTAAAATTTAAAGCTATGGCTAGATCAAAATGTTGGTGGCCTGGTATCGACGACGAGTTAGACAAAAAGGTGAAAACCTGCGATGCGTGCCAACAAAATAGAGACGAGAAACCGGCGAGGCCCAAGCACAACTGTGAGTATCCCTTTATGCTGACTGAACCCATGCACACAGATTTTTGCAGACCGTTAAACCGACACATCTACATATATCATAGGCAGCAGGCGGCCAAATCACCGGCCACACCATTCCGTCGTACAATCAAGTACCCCACCCTGTAGTGCCATCTGTTAACGGGATTCGCCTTCAAATTCGGGTTGGGACACTTTTCCAACGTCTTCGAACAGATGGCGCCACTTACCAAACCTGCCATGTCGCCGTCTATTGACGGTCATGGACTACACGTTCGGGTTATAACACTTTTTCCAAAGTCTTTGAAGAGATGGCGCCACTTACCAGACCAGCCACACCGTTTTTGGGTTCGTTTTTTGGTATTGTGGTGCCAAAGCCGCCAACAAAGTGTTAGTCGCGTGGACTGTGCCATTGTCGGCGTTTGAGCTTAAAAAAAAAACAACCCGTGTCTACTAAACCAGACAACTTTAAACCAAATGAGGATTTGTTCTTAATTTCGAGGCCCCCAGTGATTTGATACGATGGAAACGCGCATTTATTTCCTAAATGTTCACTCCATCGTTGCTTGCAACAATGTCGCCATGCACGGTACCGAGGTGGATTGTTTCAAAAGATTAACTTAAACATAGGGCTACTTGCTTACTGAATACTGGATTTCTCAGGGCTTTTTTTAGCCTTCACTCAAACATACGCATGCGACTTTTCCGGGGCTGCACCAAAGGGGAAATGCCACGGGGCGGCGTTTTCGGGGGGTGCGGAAGAGGGTGCCAGGGCAAGTGTGTGTGGCGGCCAATGCATGCTACCGAAATGAATTGTTTCCAAGGATTAACTTAAACATGGGATTACTTGCTCACTGAATGCTGGATTTCTCAGTGATAGGTTTTTTTTTAGCCTTCAGTCAAACACACGCCAGCGACTTTTCCGGGGCTGCACCAAAGGGAGAATGTCACGGGGCGACGTTTTCGGGGAAGGTGAGGCGGGCAAGCGTGTATGGGGGGGGGAGGGGGTGACACGTATGCGAATCCGGGCGGCAACAGGAGTGTGGGAATTGGGGGGTAAGTAGCTTCCCTCTGGCACCTCAGGTGTTTGGTCTTTGGTTTTAAAATGATCAAACCGAAGACCGAACACCTGAGGTGCCAGAGGGAAGCGGAGAGATATTCAGAACCCACACTATGGGGGTGCAGGAACGGGGTGCGGTAGGGGAAGGGGGAGCAGGGATGTGTGGGTAGTGGGTAGGGAGGGGTGCGCAGCATGAGCACGGGCATAACTAGTGTTCCTAATAATTGTAAACGTTCATTCGAAATTTCCTTTTGTGAAAATAATGAAGGCCACAACTTCCAAAAAAGGTACTGGTATGTCCATTTGAATAGTTTTTTTTGTACTAATGTAAAGTTCATTTTCTATAAAGCAGTCATTTAGTATGTTAAAGTCATATTTTAGATTGTTCATCATTTCATCTTATTTATTATTTATTGAAATTAGAACAGTATCATCTGCAAAGAGAAAAATGTTTTTTTTTTATATTTCTACTAATAAATACCATTTGTATAAATTAAGCATAAAAGTGGTACTAGTACTGAGCCGTATGGTATTCCATCATTAACCATTTTTGTGTTGCTATATGTAACTTCAATCTGTACTATTGTCTACCTGCTATTTAGATAATTTTTCAGTAAGTTGTATATTTTTCCTCTTAATCCTAAGTTGTAACATTTTTGTAATAGTATCTTTTAATCAAACCATGGAGCTGGAAGCCCTGGAATAGCCACTCTTCACGCGATCTCTCGGCAGGGCGTGTACTTCCGGTGGCGGCCATTTTCTAATGCTTACACCACGTGAGGATCAAGATAGCACGTGTCTCAACCACGTTCGATAGTTAGAATGACGTTTAACAAACTAAGAGAACGTAGCGGTCAAAGGAAGAACTGCAGTTTGTTTTGGTTGTTCCTTCCTACTTATTTTATTTCAAGAAAGGAAGTGTACGACTTTTTTTTTGTGGGGGATGGGTGAAGGGGGAGAGGAAATTGCTCCTTCCTACTTTTTCTGTCCAAATAAAGAAACAGATAATAAAATAGTTTTTTTTTTTTTGGGGGGGGGGGGGGGGGG
>JAHWFP010160093.1:0-17103 GCA_023313725.1 Lithobius niger | reverse complement strand
AAAGCTCAACAATAACAGCGATATGTTAACCATACGTAATAATAACGATAATAGCCTTTCAAATATGCATTATTAATTTTTTGTATAATTTCTTCATATATATCCTCTAAATATTCCCAATTTTTTTCATTCAGTTCTTTAACTATTTTTGTATTATTAAATATCCAATATTTTCTTTTTTTGTTTCCTCAGATTCTTTTTCTTTTGTTTCCTCAGATTCTTTTTCTTTTGTTAATTCTTTATTCCACAGCCATCCCATAGTCTACAATCTGCCATTGGTCTGCAAATGTTTTCTGTTAGGACTCCCCCATTTAATTATATTTTATTACTTTTAAAGAAAATAATTTGATACACGATTGTTGCATATGATTTTCTCCATTTTTCAGTATTATTTCTTTTCGTGTCGGTGAATTTATTTTGCTTTCAAAGCCTATAGTAGAGTAGCAATTGAGAAAAACTAAATTTTTTGATAGAAGTGTAAAACTTGGCACACTGAAAGTGGTAGGTAAGGGTAAAATTTTAAGAGATGGAGCCACCGGAAATTCCTCCCTGGAGAGTAGTTATGACGTCATCAAAGTGGCCACCACAGCAAAAGCTACAAACTTCATTATCTCCAGAAGCGCTCAACGGATTTTAATTTTTTGGGTATCAAATGAATGCTCTTTTTATAAGGGAAAGAAGACCAAGAATGACAATTTGGCGAAAAAATTTCTATTTAAGTTGTAAGCTCTTTATTTCAAAATTAACCACTTTTCATTACTTTTAATTACACTTCGAAAATATACATTTAAAAATGTTTAGTATTGCGTTACTAAATAACGTAATATGGATTTGGTCTACTGAATTCGGAGAAGAAAAGTGCTTGATTATGTTTGGCTTGTTGCACAGATCAAGATTTTCGACAAAGTCCTAGAAAAGTACCCTGATTGCAGCAGATCGGCCCATGCATTGTCAGAGGATGTGTTGCAATGACTATCACGTAACGTATACTCTTTCATCAAAGTTGGTAATATTTCAAAAACAAATTAGCACCCCAGATCCCTGCAGTATATTTACATTAGTTAGTAAGAGCTGAGTTTGACCTAGAGATTGGTCATTCCACAATACAATGACCAAACTTTCACGAATGGAAAAAAGACGGCAGGAGAAGTTATTCATTCAAGTACTGAAGTACCTGTTTAGATTTTAGAGCCCTGTTGCTGATGTTTGCTAGAGCACATCGTAGTTAATGTAATTAGCATAAAAACCACTCAAGAAGTTGATTCCGTGGTTTTTCTCTATGGATCAATGTGACTACGTCAGATGGCCGCCAGTTTATATAACGATTGAGCAACTTACAAACGCTACATCCACAGATTTATGAGCAATTTCAGAAAGGGAATTTTGTAGCCCATAAAAGCAGTAAACCTTTTCAAGCTCAATACAAAACAATGTGATTGTTAAGGAAGAAGGCGAAGCCGACGGGTAACTAACAGATCATTCAATATTGCGAAGATGGATGATAAGTGAGCCTGAAGTCTCACAACTTTTGATGCAGTTTGAAAAAAGTGGCACGAAGTTAATCATGAACAATCTCCATACTTTCAGAAGTTGATTGACAAACAAATCACTGCTTTGAAGGAAGTTATGACTTTATTTTGGCCGAAAGAAAGAAAATATTTTCTTTTATTTGGCTCTCTCTCTCTCATGAATCTGTCGACACTCTAATGACTATTGAATAATCTGGGCAATTACAGTATAGAGAGTTTGTTGAAAAATGATATGAAAAATTAGTATTGATCCAGTTACCAAAACAACTATATGCCGTTTCCTATAAACGAAAAAATGTTAGTTAAGTCGTCTGTGTTAGTGAAGTCTCTCAAAAAAGATGGCGACTTATTTTCAAAGTTATTTGTCATAAGCAGTGTACGAAACATGGGTACGGAAGCTTTCTTCTATTACGAAAACCATCCATAACCACCATCGTTTTCAACAGACAGCCATATGCTACATGGAAACAAGTGTTCTCTTACAAAGCTATTGGAAATACCACAGATGCTGATGCAGTGATGATATAGATATTGACAGGAATGAGTTTTGTGCAGATTACTCCGAGGAGCCATGACATTCATTGAAATTCCTAGTACGTCTTCTGCTGCAGCAGTGTTTGAATTTTCTATACAAACAGTCGTTTACAATAAGCCAGCTGTCGTACCCATGGTTGAAAAAACGTTTGCCGAGTATGGAGATATCTTTAATATATGTGTACCGGCAGATTCAAAGAAGTATTAAACAGGACAGAAAGCCAATGGGCTCGATAGGTGGTAAATATACACGAATGTAAACTTATATTTACGTTGCCTTTTGGAATTAAATGTTAGACTGCCTTAGTAGGGAATTGAACCTACTACCTTTGAAACCAAAAGTTGAAGTCCTACTGTAAGCCATACTGATGCAGTATTTTTTATCTGAAGGAAATGTTCATAGTCAACACTTAACACGCACACATGTACGTAAAAACATACATTTCCGGTTACCACTGTAGGGACGCTTGTTTGCGTGCCATACACCAAACGAAATCAAAAGGAACACACAATAAACATTAATTAGGGATCACAACAGGACGGAAAGCCAAGTATGGATGAAGACCTATTCACGTTGCTTATCGCACTTCAATGACAGACTCCCCGAGTGGGGAATTGGCCATGTCCTTATGGCTTAGCGTTCGAACATCAGCCGTTGGCCTGCTCATGCAGTCTGTCCAAGGTCTGACATTTAAGTCCAAAAAGCAACGTAATACGTTTGCTTTCATATTTATTTAAATACCTTAAGTGCTTCAATGATTGATATTGTGTGGGACGTTTATTACAGTAGTAGTATTAAATCTTAAGGTAGAGAGTGTCGAGGATTAGGAGAACGACGGGAAGTTAGGGCCACAAACATTTTTCACAGAAATGGAAAAAGTTCTTCAAGAATCCTGAAAACAAAATGACTTTTCTTTTCAGACTCGTGATGTAAAAACTAGTCTGCTGTTTAACGATCTTAAAGTATATCCTACTATTCTGTCATAACAAATGAAGCTTTAACAAAATTTGCTTACATGTAATCACGACGAAGCGGATTCCCGAGTTTTTGTCCATACCTTAAATGTAGTGAGAAATGGGACTGTAATAATCTGTATTAGGACAGTTGCCACAGACGTTGTGGTGCTGGCCATCTAATTTTTCCATAAACTGCAGAAAGAAGGTCTCTAAGCTATGTGCGTACATTTTGGGGCTGGAAAACACTTTCGAATCATAACCATCCATGAAATAGCCCAAAACCTAAGAGTGGAGAAGTCTGTAGCTTTATGTGGCTTTCACGCATTCGCAGCATGCGACACCACCTGTGTTGCAGGTCGTGGAAAGATTACAATGAGGAATGTGGATTGCCCACAAGTAACTGAAGCATTTGAGTTTTTGTCCAATTCTCGAGAAGCCTTATCATGAATTCTCTGTACTACAATGCTATCTCCTTGTATGCTGTTGTTTTACCAGTGAGTGTCAGACAGTAAATAAACCATACATACTCGACAACCAACAATATGACAATGAAGAATGCTCCCCAACAGCTTATTATATATTCTGCGGAGTTGCTACCAAAGTGGACATAATGGTGAAAGCTAAAAAGCTACTTGCAGTTACCGGACACTGCAGAATGGGGCGGAGAATTGTGCAGAACACGTATTACCCAGTTTGGACAACCCGACCCGCAAAGTTTCATAAGCAGTGCAAGAGTTCATAACTTGTCAAAGCAAAAAGGAGTGCCACGGAAATGAGTGTGGGTAAAAAAATGGACTAAAGTGCACATTGCTACGCAAAAATTCTAAAGGAAACTTAAGTAATCCTAAAAATAGTACTTTTAGGATTTTATCTTAGAAAGGCACATTCTTAATTTGTGTTTGAATATTCTTAGCAATTGATCAGTTCGGCAGTAAAATTACAAAAACTGATACGTCTATGTTTGAGAAATGTAAATAAAATTTACGAAAAGTACTTAATTTTGAAATAAACAGCTTGCAACTTTACTACAAATTTTTTTCGCCAAATCGGCATTCTTGGTCTTTTTTACCTTATAAAAGATTTGATACCAGAAAAACCAAAATCCGTTGAGCCGTTCTGGAGATAATGAAGTTTGTAACTTTTGCTGTGGTGGCCATTTTGATGACGTCATAACTACTCTCCAGGGAGGAATTTCCGGTGGCTCCATCTCTTAAAATGTTACCCTTACCAACCACTTTCAGTGTGGAAAGTTTTACACTTCTATCATTAAATGCAGTTTTCGGCCAAATTACCATCATTTGCTACTTTACTACTAGGGAGCTCAATGTATTTTCGGCTATAATACCACGAGTGTTTCTATGAAATCGATAATTTGTGTGTTTTAGCACGAAACTCCTTTCCAGATTTAATTTCCCGAGACCGAGACCGAAGGTCGAGGGAAATTTGTTGAAAAGCAATTGAGTGCTAAAATGCACAAATTATAAATTTCATAGAAGCACGAGTGGAATTCGGTTAGAGAATTTTTGTTTTTTTTTTCCGCAAAACGAATCTCCGGAGTGATTTCGTTTTAGGATTTCACTTTCGATTTGAAGGGGAATTATCAAACGTAATATCCCAAGAGCTAAGGAGATTATCGATAATTTTTTTCAACTCGAGTGTTTTGGCCCCTATAAACTCACGAGTGCGTAGCACGAGGGAAGTTATCTGCAAATAAATAGCACGAGTGAGTTTAATGGGCCAAACACGAGTGTTGAAAAAAATTCAACCACGAAAAAATTCAACCACGAAAAAAATTCAAACACGAGTGTTGAAAAAAATTTGATAATTTTCAATAGCTCGCGGGGTATTTAGTTAGAGAATTTCACGTCATATTTCAGTATTCAGCACTCTAAATTTCGTATGCAACATTTAAAAATTTCATAAAAGTCGCACTGTCGTCCAAATATCGGCGCGCCGATTGGCACTACGGCCGCCAGGAATAAAATTGATATTCGCCGCCCTGAAGAATTTTTCATTGGTGCACACCTCCAAAGTTTTTACTTTAAACAATTCCGTAATAATAAATTCATAAATGCAGTACATAATTTTATTTTTTCTAAAATTGCAAGAGTAAATAAAAAAAAACAATCAAATACGGACTGTAGTGGAGTGTAATAAATTTCAAAACGGTGTTCAGAATTTTTTGCTAGGTTACGTTGGCGTTAGGCCTAACGACACAGGCGGATTAACGGTTTCGCCACCGGCTTCTACGTGTGATTGCAGGCGTTGCTAGGTTACAGAAATGAACGACACAGTGCGTATTTCGAAAGAAAGGCCTTCCGGACTGTTACTGGTAGGAAAATACATACCTTTATTTGAAATGAATTCAACAAATGTATCGTAACGTGTCAACTGTGTAACGTTTGAAGCGAGTGACTGCCAAAAGCGTATCAACTTCAGAAAGCGCTCGCCATGTTTTGCACGGTTTAGCATTACGCTGCGTCGACCAATGAAATCTGCAGGATATTACCTTACTGATTTAGTGTTAAATTTAGCCAATGAATACCGACTTACTGATAATCACGCAGTAGCTTTTGAAAGCTTCTGCGTGATTATCAAACGTAATATCCCAAGAGCTAAGGAAATTATCAGATAATTTTTTCACCTCGAGTGTTTTGGCCCCTATAAACTCACGAGTGCTATTTAGGCAGACATTAATTCTCTGCCAATAAATAGCACGAGTGAGTTTAATAGGCCAAAACACGAGTGTTGAAAAAAATTGATAATTTCCCATAGCTCGCGGGGTATTTAGTTAGAGAATTTCCTGTCATATTTCAGTATTCAGCACTCTAAATTTCGTATGCAACATTTAAAAATTTTTATATAAGTTGCACTGCCGTCCAAATATCAGCGCGCCGATTGGCACTACGGCCGCCAGAAATAAAATTGATATTTGCCGCCGCTGAAGAAATTTTCATTGGCGCATACCTTCAAACTTTTTACTTTAAACAATTCCGTAATATTAAATTAATAAATGCAGTACATAATTTTATTTTTTCTAAAATTGCAAGAGTAAATAAAAAAAAAACAATCAAATACGTACTGTAGTGGAGCGTAATAAATTTCAAAACAGTGCTGAGAATTTGTTGCTAGGTTACGTTAACGTTAGGCCTAACAACGCAGTCCGGCTAACGACGAGCTTCGCCGCCTGATTCTACGTGTGGCTGCAGGCGTTGCTAGGTTACGGAAACGAACGACACAGTGAGTATTTCGAGAGAAAGACCTTCCGGATTGTTTTTGGTAGGAAAATACATACTTTTATTTGAAATGAATTCAACAAACTTATCGTAACGTGTCAACTGTGTAACGTTTGAAGCGAGTGACTGCCAAAAGCGTATCAACTTCTGAAAGCGCTCGCCATGTTTTGCACGGTTTAGCATTACGCCTCGTCGACCAATGAAAGCTGCAGGATATTGCCTAACTGATTTAGTTTTAAATTTAGCCAATCAACATCGACTTACAGTGATAATCATGCAGTAGCTTTTGAAAGCTACTGCGTGATTATCACTGTAAGTCGGTTGTGATTGGGCGAATTTAGTACACGATCAAGTGAGCAAATTTCGGTCAGGGAAATTCTCAGTGTAATTCGGTTTCGCTTTTGATTTGCTGGGGTCTTTTCAGTTATAATACCACGAGTACTTGTGTTAAATCGACAATTTGGGTGTTTTAGCACGATACTCCTTTCTAGTTTTAATTTCCCGAGACCGAAGGTCGAGGGAAATTTGTTGGAAAGGAGTTGAGTGCTAAAACACCCAAATTATACATTTAATACAAGCACGAGTGGAATTCGGTTGAGAATTTTTGTTTTCTTTTCCCTAAACTATTTTCTGAAGGAATGTCGTGTTAGGGATTCGGTTTCGATTTACGATCTCGATTTACGAAGTAATTTTGATTTACGATGTTTAGTTTTGTGTATAATGGTTACCTTATATTTGGTGGACGATGTTTAACTCTTATTTGGCGTAGCGATACCATCCACCATCGCATTTCATTAACCAACCTGTAATTTCGTTCGCTTCGTAATTGGCATTTCGTATTAGGCCTAACCTCCTTTTTGATACGCGAAATTAACGTATCTTAACTGAGAAGCAGCTTCGTGTTTCCGGAAAAACCCGACAATTAACGAAGCTGACGTCATTCCACCATCGCATTTCATTAACTAACCTGTAATTTCGTTCACTTCGGTATTGGCATTTTGTATTAGGCCTAACGTCATGTTTATGTTGCTGAAACGCCAAATTAAACGTAGACGCAGCTTTGTAGTGTTTCTGTAAAAATCCGACAATGAACCTGACGTCATTTCCCTAATAAGCGCATGAAACAAAGCAGCATCCTCTGAGATATACTGTATAGATCTATGGTTTGTTTGTCAGCGCTCATTGAGAAAAGCTTCGATTTATATAATTACTGAAGGAGGAGGTACGCTGTCGGTTTTGGTTTCGATGAGCCTGGGTCTTCCCAGTGTAATCCGACCATGGTCCTCATTTAGTGAAAAGAAAACGAAAATTCTCAGTGTAAGTCGACCATGGTCCTCATTTTGCGGAAAGAAAACAAAAATTCTCATAGTAATCTATTACTGTTTGTTCATGTCTATCGTCTAATTCATTTTCTTTTTTTAGAATATTAATATTTATATCACCTATTATCATTTAACATTTCCAAGATTCTTCTTTTTCATTATTTTCAAATAGTTTTTTATTTTTTTTATAAATTCTTTTTGGTTCGATGATGGTTTTCTATAAATAGCCATTATTTTACTTTTATCTTTGTTATTATTTCTACTTATAATAACTTCTATCATGTTATTCTTACTAGTGTCATTTTTTTTTAAATCTTACCTCAACTTATTTTTTTGTAAATATCATCAATTATTAACATAATCTACTAATATAATACCCAACACCAGGAATTAATTAGCAGCATCAGCAGCAGCAATTCTACAATTAAAAGTAACGTTTTTTTTCAAGGCTACAATTTAAGTAACGTTTTTTTCATTCTTCGTGCGCATGCCTTATCTTTGCTACGGTGCCTAACAATTCTTCGTACGCGTGTTATGTCTTACGAAGTTTCTTCTAAATGTTGATTGTTCATGGGTGAAATAAAAGAATCAGTGTTTCAGCTAAATGCATATAATTTTAAACCAAATTAAGCTACGTGTTTAATTTCGAGGCCAACAGGTTCAAAGTAAGCAACTACAATCGTTGTCTGCGTGACCGTTGTTACTCGATAAATGAACAAACATAATTGCAACAATTATTATTAACCCAATGTGCCCCTCTTTTGTTATTAAAGATAACATACAGTAATTGTTTCAAAGTTGGCGGAACCAATCACGGAGATTAACGTATAGCAGGGGCTTCCATACTGAATGCCGACTTACTCAGTGATAGCATTTTTTTTAAAGAATTTTGGGGCTGGGCCAAAATCTCGACGAAATGTCCTGTTAACTTGTAGTTGCATGAATTAATTTCTGATACTTTTTTTAAGGATTATACGGGTCAGTTGTGGAATTCGAACCAGCATTTGCTTTGTTTGGAGACGAAGACGATGACCGATCGGCCAATGCTGCTAGCTTTGCTAGGGTTCCTGGGGCCCCCAAACAAAGTTCTTTTACGTTCAGTCAACTGTTACCATCTGGCAACACCAAGAACAAAGATGGGACGGTCGTAGCAATGTAGGGGCGAAAGGAGGTTAGAGGGTGAGAGGAGGAGAGGGGACATGTTGGTTGGGAGAAGAGGGGAGGGGAAGAGGGGAGGGAAAGGGAGGATGAGAAGGGGAGATCACACTATTTGCTTACTGAATGCGAGCATCAAGCAGAAGGGAGAATGCGGGCAGGTACTGGGAGGGGGTGGGGTGGTTTTTGGGGGAGGTTAATAAATTTATAACAAAACACTAGGGGTCCTGGGGAAGAAAGGCTGGGAAGTATGCAGACCCTACACTGTTGGAGGGTGGTCGGGGGGGGGGACCTGGCAGGGAGTGGGTGTGTGCAGGTTTGGGGGGGGGGGGAGGAAAGAAATTGAAAAAGCCAGGATGCGCCAGAGGGCATGCAGTGGGGTGTGCAGGGGGCAGGGTTTTCGGGGAAGACCAAACACCAGGGGTGCCAGGGAAGGGCAGAGAGGTACACAGACCCTACACTGCCAGAGGGTGTGCATTGGGGTGTGGGGGGCAGTCGGGGGACCAGGGACGGGGCTGGGAAATCTGGGTTGAGGGGGGGGGTGTAGAGAAATTGCAAGCACCAGTTACTTTGCAAACACCGGGAGAAGCTAAGTCCAGGAAACGCAATCACCGTGCAGTGCACAGGTCCAGCTAGTAATAATAATATTAATGTTTGTTTATTATTAGGGAGACTGGAAAGACCGACACAAGTAATATCCAGTCTTTTTAGTATTAAGATCAAGGCAGACACACTATACAGTTCGAAATCGTAGAAAACTATGAGGTCTCTTCAGAAAAGCATAGATCAGTAGCATTTCTGCTGTCTATTAAATCTGTTGACAGACGAGGCAGAGGCTGTATCACTGGACAAACTACATGGTTGAATCACTCGATATCCTACTTGAATTCCATACCATCCATTTAGGGGTAGCACAATAATCAATTATTCGATAATATCGCAATAAAAATTGTCATGGATTATCGCATCGGACTTGTTCCGATTTTCGAATTATCGATCAATCTGTCAATCATTATAAAGATGGCAATTACTGGTGTTGTTCATGTTTGTTGACGTTTGTCGTGAGGTGTGCTTGTGGTTTGAGCAACGAGGCAGCCAATTTTTTTTATAGTTTTATTTTATTTTACTTTTACTTATGTAGGCCAAGAGGCTCACTCTAGGCTTTTTTAGCAAATGTTTTTTTTTTAATTAATGAAATTAAAGTTATTCAGGCCTCAAACTTTGTTTTTTCAAGATATTACCAATTGTAAGAATGCATGGACAAAGGTGCATTTTGTTCATTTAGAGATATTAAGGGCTGAAGCATAACAATGGCTACTCCTAGTGTAATGCTTCTACAAATATCATTGTTAACATGATAAGGATATAATTCAGGGCAATGAGAATTAGATAAAGAGCATGAGTTATGGTGTAGGGGGCTGTATGAAGGGATATGGATTAAGGTATTGGGCAACAGAACTATGGAGGGCAACAGAGGACTGGATAAAGTGGGTGAATGATGGAAAAAAGTGTGGCAGTGAGACGATGTTAAGTGGTTGTCTGGTGTGGGGTTTATATTTATTTGGTTGCCTGGGTGTTTGACTGTGTTGTACCAGGTGTGAAGCGAATATTAGTGTGTGTGAGGTACTTGGCTGCTGGGGAGGCTGCTCTGCATGGTTTGTTGTTGCTTAGCAACAGTGAGAGGAGCCAAGTTTGAATGCGGTAGCTGTTGAGATTGCCCAGTACGACTGGGCAAAAGCTCCTGTTTTTTATCTGTTTTGCTTGAGGTTTTAATTTCATAATTTCACAGTGAGTGTGGTTATTTACAAGTTGCTGGGCCACTTCTTGTTAAAGTGGAGTTTTGGAAAGGTGGAAGTTATGGAAGAAGAAGGAGTGTGGAAGCTGAAATGCAAGTGGGTGAAGTGTGCCAAGATTAAGTTGAATGTACTGGGTAAGTTGGAATTATTGATGTGCTGCAGGTTCACCCAGTTTATTCCTCCAAGTTTCAGACTAAAGTCAGTTGTCCCCAGTTCAGAAAAGATTTTGAAAGAATGTGAACTGAAGTTTGTAAACTGCAGGTTTCTATTAAAGCTGAGAAGATGTGTGAGACTGAACTGGGCTTAATAGTGAGTGATGAGAAGATGTTGGATCTCAAGGAGGAAAAGAAGACTAAAGATCTGTTGTGGTGGAAAAGGATTAGAGATAGACACAAAAAGAAGTGGGCCTGGTGGAAAACTAAATATAAACTGTGTGTTAAAGTGGAAACATCAGTGTTGTCATATGTAGACTGTAGAGGAAATTGGTGGGAATAGAGATTACTCTGATAACTATAGGAGGGGAAGAATTGTAGACAGGTATAATGGGAAGATGGACTCGAAAGATCTGGTAGTACTTGACAGAAGCTGGAACTTTACATTTGGGGACTTTGGCAAGAGGGCGAATAGGGAATTGGCGGTTAAGTGTGAAAGTTTAATGTGGAATTGGGCGGAAGAAGAGAAATTTAAGTTTCGATGGGAAATCCTTCAAATGTTGAAATCCTGCTACGTACCAAGGTATCAGAAGGACTTGGAAAAGGAAGTGAAAGGTGTCAAGAGGAAGATGGAAGAGGGCAACCTTGTGTTAGTTAAGTCTTGGAAAAGCAGGTGTTTAGGGATAAAGTGGAGGCTCATTTAAGTGATGTGGACACATACTCACACGGACAGGAGTGTGACTATGAAAAATTTGAAAGAAAAGTGCAAGTGCTTGTGAGAAAACACAAAGCGAAGTGGGATCAATTTACATATAAGAAGGTTTATCCATCAGGGTGTGTAATGGCCAGATTCAAAGGTAGGATTAAATTACACAAAGATGAAGAACCAGTAAGACCAGTGATTGACACTATGGGTACAGTTACAAAAGGTATATCAGCATGGTTGGCAAGAGTAACGAAGAAGATAATGAATATGAAAGATGAGGTGAACGGGGACAGTGTAGCAATGGTGAGAAACAGCAAACAAGTGGTCAAAAATATGAAAAGAGTGAAGCTAGGTCCTGGAGATGTTGTGAAAAGTGTGGATGTAAATAAAATGTTTACTTCGGTTGGCAAGGAAGAGGCAAAGGACCAAGTAGCTAATTGGTGGGAAGAGGCTAAAACCAATGGGTGGATACCAGACGATTGGACTAAGTGGAAGACTGAAGACATTTTGGAATTGGTGGAACGTGTTTGCTTAAAGGAGGAATGGTTCAGTTATGAAGGGAAGGTATACAGCCAACGAAAAGGACTGTTTATGGGCTCCAACCTGAGTCCGGTATTGGCAGAGATGGTGGTGCATGTGAAGGGCAGCAAGGTTCATTTTAACCTGTACAACAGGTTTGCTGACGATTCGGTGGTATCTGGTGGTCTGGACAGTGTTCAAATATGGGAAAGGCATTGCAACGAAACAGCAGATGACTTGAAGATAAAGTTGGATGATGGAAATGGCTTACGGGTTGATTTCTTGGACATGAGTGTCAAGATTGAGGAAGGAAAGCTTGAAACCAGCTGGCAGCGAAGTGAGACATACTGGACAAGTCATCCATAAAGAGTCGGCCCACACACTGGAAGTGAAGAAAGGGGTTGTGAAGGGATTGTGGAATAGAATAAAAGTGGCTTCAAGCAATGCTTATCCAGAAAGAGAAGTGGAAGAAGAATTTTGGAAAATGGTGACAAGCAGTGGATTTGGGAGAGTGGAAGTGGGCCAATGGTTGGACGATCATGAAAAGCCAAGGAAGTGTGCGAGTGAACCGGATCTACGTACGCTGGTGATACCATACATGGGAAGAATTAGTTGGAAAATTAGGAAGCGGTTGGAAGGAGTGGCAAGAGTTGTTTTCAAATATGAAAAAAAACATTGGAAACATGATTGGCAAAGGCAATGGCACAGCAGACACTAAAAACCAAAGGGGAGTTTTTACTGCATCCTGTGTAAGCAATGTGACCAGGTGTATGTGGGAGAGACAGGAAGAAAACTTCAGAGCCGAATGAAGGAACATGATAAGAATATAATTCAGGGCAATGAGAGAAGTGCTTTGGGAAAGCATGTTATACGAACCAAGCACGAAGTAGATTGGGGAAAAAGTTTCATATTAGATAAAGAGTAGGAGTTTTGGTGTAGGCGGCTGTATGAAGGGATATGGATTAAGGTATTGGGCAACAGAACTATGGAGGGCAACAGAGGACTGGATAAAGTGGGTGAATGGAAAGAAGTGTGGCAGTGAGACGATGTTAAGTGGTTGTCTGGTGTGGGGTTATTTTGGTAGTTGTTGTTGTGCTGTTTGGGAGGTTTTGTGTTAATGGTTTATTTTTTATTGTTCATTTGCTTTATTTTATTTTATTATTCATTGTGCTTATTTCATAATTTAAATGTTTATTATTTATTGTTCAGTTGCTTTATTTTACTATTTATTGAACTTGTTTCATAATTGTATTCTAATTTTTTAATTTTTAATTTTTATTATTTTTATTTTTATTCTATGTGGTTTATAAGGATAAATTTATTAGGTAATTTACTTAATACTTTATTTGTTTAAGTTCTTGGTTTATTTTGCACTTTGTTAATTGCCCTTGTTCAGTTAATTCAGTTTAACAGTTAGGTATAATTTATTTATTTATTTATTTACAGGTATAAAGTTTTATTTACTTATTAATTATTTAGTTTATTGGGAATATTTAATTGTTTGAATTATATTTATTTGGTTGCCTGGGTGTTTGACTGTTGTACCAGGTGTGAAGCGAATATTAGTGTGTGTATGGTACTTGGCTGCTGGGGAGGTTGCTCTGCATGGTTTGTTGTTGCTTAGTAACAGTGGGAGGAGCCAAGTTTGAATGTGGTAGCAGTTGAGAATGCCCAGTAAGACTGGGAGAAAGCTCCTGTTTGTTTCTCTATTTTGCTGCGATTAGGCTTGAGGTTTTAATTAAATATCATTGTTGTCCCAAACATAAGTTAATTAGGCTGCATTTTTTTTTATAATTTTATTTTATTTTACTTTTACTTATGTAGGCCAAGAGGCTCACTCTAGGCTTTAGCAAATGTTTTTTTTAATTAATGAAATTAAAGTTATTCAGGCCTCAAACTTTGTTTTTTCAAGATATTATCAATTGAAAGAATGCATGGACAAAGGTGCATTTTGTTCATTTAGAGATATTAAGGGCTAAAGCATAACAATGGCTACTCCTAGTGTAATGCTTCTACAAATATCATTGTAGCAGCATTGGGCTGGATTGATACTTGGGTGGGTGACCGCCTGGGTTTCTGGCTGTTGCAGACATAGGGCCTTAGGGCTTCGGGTAGATGACCAGGAGTGGTTAACACTCGTTAAACCCTTTGAACCCTTTGAGTTAATTAGGGACCGGTCGTTATTTATGGCCGGGGTGGGGGAGGGGGGAAACGCAGAGGAAATGAAAATGTGACCACCAAATTTTTAATGACATCCCTTCGAGACCCCACAAAAAATCTTGACCTCCCCACTCCACTCAAGGTCCAAAAATAATGAGATCCCTTTCCCCCAAAAAAAACAAAATGCACTTTTCGTAACCCTATTGAGACTGTCTTCAGATGATTCCTGTAGCCAAATTAAGTAAGGGGCTCTCCATTACCATTAGTTGTAAGGAAACGTGTCTCGTTTTTAACGAAAAGATATGCTGGGTTAAAAATGTTCTATAAAATCTTCCTTAAATCCATCTCTTGTCGAGATTCATTCAATAAGTATGATGAACACACTGTTTGTTTGTATGCCAACATTTGTAACATAGTCCGCACCGGAAGGACAGAAGAATCCAAGAAACCAACAGCCAAGGCTTTTCTGAAAGTTCTTTGTAAAAACTATACTTACAGTAGTGGTTTTAGTGTCTTCTAATAAGCCTTGTCAACACTCATGCCATAAGAGGTCTTCCCCCACCCTCCCCCGAAGCTGAGACGTTTTTAGAAATTTTGACTGATGAAAGTGCCATTTTTGAGGTCCAAAAAATACTTTTTCTTCCAGTTGGTCAGTGTGTTTTTGGCTCCCGCCTCCTGACGGAATCTGAAAAAAATGTATGCCCCCCCCCCCCCCGAGAGGGTCCAAATACTTCACGACCACCCAATATTTCCTCCGACCCACCCCCCGGCGATAAATAATGACTGGTCCTTTATTCAAAGTGCTTTGCCTTACAACACTATCAGGATATATCGTACACAAGTACCATGAAAGGGGTAGGCAAAGGCAGTTAACACCTTTGTCGACGTAGATTCTTGGTACAAGAACTTGTCAAAAGGTTCTAAGTGCTAAAATATTTTACTTCAGCTGAGCAAAATCTCGCAGTCAAGTTAACTTCAAAACCTGGGAATTTTCAACAACCTGTACTGGAATTGTCTTCTTCACCCACACTCACATTCTTCCCAAATCTATACTCCTTAACTGTGAGTATTCGAAATGAACTTAAACCAAAGTAAAACTTCCGAATCGACCGATTTATCGGTATTCAAAAATGAGCAAAAACATTGTTAACATAAACATTGTTGCTAATAATGCATTACAAATTTAATTAAAATATGCAATGAAGCAACAAACTATAAAAAATACAGAGGATTATTTCATTAAAATATTAAAATGTTTAACTCGTTAATATTCACGAACCTACCATAGAACCACGATGAACTTCAGGGATGTTAGGCAGTTGTGTTTTTAAATCAGCCTGTGTCTCGTCTCAAAATTTTGGTAATCTGCTTCATATTTTTGAAGATTGCAGTTTGATACGTTCTTTTTTGGTCCATGTAAGCAGACGAGACTGATTTCTTTAAATGGCTCTTGGATCAGTGACCGTACTTGTACAGTACTTATAGGTACCAACTTTGTTAACACGAATCCAAGTAAGTACTTCATCCCTGAAAGCTACAGTTTATTTTTCGACGTTTAAAGTATGCTATACACACTTAAGAGCCTTTTGAATGTCCACAGTACTTACATATCGATCCATCATATCAACAACTGCGAACGGGGCTTATTCTTGTCTGTTTTGTGGACAATTTTTCTATATTCATCTGGCTCGAACACCTTTTCATGCTTTTTCTTATTCTGCTCCACCATGCCAAATTTTCCGTCACAATCTAACCGTGCCCAACAGTTTGAAACTTGTGGTCAATACATTTAAATATGCCCTTCAAACGTAAATAATTATAAAGCAAAATGAATCTAACAACGCAACAAGATGGACATTGTACTCAATGTTCTCATAGATTCTCATAGATTCAAACTGTTTGTGGATTCCATGCGATGTCACATTTTCAGTTCATGTTTTCATAGACTTTTGCTCTTCCTAAGTTTTGTCTAGATGAACTCCTAGGTTATGAAACCACAGTTAGCGTAGGTAGAATGCTATCGATGTACTTATACTCCGTCCGCGATTTGTAAACTGGGCGTGGCTCGCGAGCATCTTGATTGTAGCGTACATTTTCCAGGAGTCGGTGTGCCTTGTGGCTATATATAAACCGCACCAAGGCTTGTCTGTGCGCGATCATGGTTTTGTTATTTGATGACAATTTTTTTAATGTTGAATAAAAAAAATTTTTTTTATATATGCCGCAGCAGCCAGCAAAAACGAAAGTGCGTCCTTTCAATCAAGTTCTGAACCTCACGATAAAATAAACTAGATGCAACAATTTACAGCAAACTTCAACAGGTTATGGTGCCCAGTAAACGTTCATCCACAAGTTTAAAGCGTGAGAACAGTGCATAAAGACAATCTCAAGTGATCTAAACGATCTGCACAAGTAAAGTGACAATCTCATCTGCTTCGAGCATTTTTTTCATTCCTTCATCTTCTATATTCCAGGGTGAAAACGAGGGGCTGAACTGCTGAGAATTACTGACACTGTCACATTCTTCCATTTTTTCTTGACAACTTTTCACGAGTTTAGCCAATTTTAACACTTATTACACTTGTCCGTCGTTTTCTGCTTCCACGAATCGTCATGAAGCTCTTGCTATGAATAATAATAATAAAATTAAAAAACGACCTGCTAGCCCAGCTATTTAATTTCTCGGAAGACACGAAGGTGGTTTGATAGAATAGCACTGGTGATGGATGGCGAATATTTGTGTGTGTGTGTGTGGGGGGGGCGGGGGGGGGTACGATAAATTTTAGGCCGAATTCCAAAAAGAGAAAATAAGTTTTTTCTTACCGAATCTCATTTTAGCCTAGATTTTCTTTCCACTTACTGTCATAATTTCCGATTCAGGCCCTTTCAGCAGTGGCGTAAATAAGGATGGTGGAGTAAAAGCCCCACCCTAATATCGTGCCGTGGGGCATAAAATCTTTGGAAAAATATGCGTATTTACTTTTTTCTTTAAAACATTCGCCACTGCCTTTTGGGTATTTCTTCTCTCCCCCCCCCC
>JAHWFP010160092.1:0-15150 GCA_023313725.1 Lithobius niger | reverse complement strand
TTTTTTCTGAAGATCTTCGAGCTTTCCTCCGGAATCCTTTGCAGCCAGAAGAGGCCCGAATTGACGATCATTCGTCTTCTTTGCCCTTGCTTGTTGCATCCTATCAGTCTGATGCAGATGATGCCCGCTCATCCAACTGGTTCATTCGCCACTTGATGCACCACCAACTATCAAGCTGCTGCTTTCGTCCGAAATGCTCCCAGCCGACGGTTCCGGCGAGATAGCCGCCACTTCTCTCCAAGCAGTACAGATGACCTCCCCCCCTACCGGACCTGGCCCCTTGAGAACGAGCTCCGCATGGCCAAAAGCCAACTACCATCAGCTCAATAGTCAATTCAAAATCCTTGCTGCCAATGGCATCCACGAGCGCTGCTCGCCACAATTTCCAAATAGAATTGTCCTCTCTTTCATCCCGTCAACCTAGTCAACCATCACCAGGAGCGAGGTACACTGCCTCATCGAGCGTGCTTGCCACGACTTTAGATTTCACCAACCGGCACCGGGTCCTCCTCCATCCGTAACCAAATCAATGAAAGCTGCTGATTTGGATGGGTGGAGGCTACATCTAGTGACAACAGTCACAAACGTTCATCATCATCTTCCCACCATGGATCAAAAAGACACCACCATTTGTCTGACATGGCAAACAACGATGACTGTTTTCCACCTAAGGCTGCTGCTGAGCTTTCATCTCATTCTCGCATTCCCATGAGGACAAAAACGACTTGGACCCCACGTCTGTGTACACCAGCAACTACATGGTGACACTGCTTTTGTCTCACTTCTACCCACATCATCCTCGAAGCAAATGGATCGACGCATTCTTTTTCTCCACGATCCCACTGCAATGCCAAACCCCATGCACTACTTTGTCAATCAACTATGCTGTTGGCTTGTCTTCGCAACGGTGGCACCATCCACTAGAACCGCTAGAGCTCAACAAGGATCCACCCCCTCCCAGACCCGGTTGTGAGTCATGCTTCTTCAAGGCCTTTGGCGATGGTGCAACGAACATAAAAAATGTCGAAACTCATTTCCAAAGCAAATTTTTATCCGCTGATGGCAAATTGGATTTTGGTACAGCCCTTTCATTACCGAAGAAAGCCGAGATTCCAACGCAAGTTTATTCGATAACGACAGATGCCTCCATCATAGCTTGCATGCTGTCTCACAAGCCAATGTCCTGTAAACGTCCTTGAACGCTTTTTGTGAGAAGCTTTCGTCCAGCCCGACTCCTGATCAAATTAAACAACTTTCTACACTTATCTCCCAGTTGTTTCAGAAAGCTTGCTTTACTTCATACCATTCGCTAAACTGGCTGGTCCGTGCACTCTTCAACAACATTCTGCTTTGTCGAGACATCGCTCACAACACAGCTCCAAATTTAAGTGATTCCATCAATTATCAGATACGGAACTTGCCCGATCCATGAGAGAGAGACACCCTCTTTCGTACTTCATCAACGTTTCACGAAAGCTCAAGCAAAACAAACCGCTGAAATCTGCTTTCAAGCAAAACAAGCCTCTTACGAGCCAAGGAACCGGCAACAACTGGGCAAGACCCTACCCACCGCCAAACAAAAACAATCGTCGGAACGAAAGCAACAGCAACCAGCCATTTCATCCCAGACAGTCTTTTCGTCAAAACCAGCCTCCACGCTCTCATCCCTTCAACAAGACAAAAGCTCAGCCCAACAGAAGCACCACTCCAGACCGCCGAAGCCATTACACCTCCCCCAGCAGAAGCAGCTTGCAAAAGGACCAGTGACGCCATACACTCATTCGGGTTCCCAGTCTATGGCACTTTCTTCCAGCCTGGCAAGCCTAACATGCAACCAAGAATTTTTTTTCAATAATTCAGGACCGCTTTCACCCAACCTTCCTATCCAATCCACCAATGGCTCAAATCCCACCATGGGAATTTGCTCCACGCTGCAGTCCAACATTTTCTCATGAAATACACAATCTCTTAACAAAAGATGCAATTCGACAATGCCATCATCCTGGTCCAGGATTTTACAGCTCCATCTTCCTTCGCCCCAAGAAGACAGGAGGAGAACGATTGATTTTCAATCTCAAATCACTAAATCAATACATGGCCAACGATCACGTAAAGATGGAAACATTGGAGCCGATTCGCTATGTCTAAAACATAACGATTGGCCAATCTCAATAGACCTTCAAAATGCATATCTTCATGTTCCCCTGCATCCTGCTGTCCACCATCTCTTCCGGCTCATGTACGACAACAAGGTTTTTGAATTCCAATGCCTTCCATTCGGCCATGATGCAGCACTCACACTATTCACTTTAGTTCTAAATCCAATTCTGGCGAAATTACATCAACAACAAATAGAAACAAATGCTTATCTACACGATTGGCTGTTAAACAACCAGAACCCACAACAAATAATCTCCAACCAAGACCAGACGATCAATTTACTCACCAACCTAGGATTCGGAGTGAGCCTACCAAAGTCTCGCCTCACTTCTGATCAGAGCTACACCTCTCTTGGGTTTGGTTCAGCCTAATATCTGCAACAGTGATGACTTCACCAGACAGGATAGAATACTTTTGTCAGCACGCCCGCCTTTTCACCCATCACTCTCACCAGAATCTGAACTCCCTAATTGGCAAGGTGGACTCCATGGCAAGTCTTGTTCCTTACAGAAGATGGATGACAAGACCATTCAGCCACTACTGCATCGACACATGGGGAACGCAGTCAAACCTAGACCAAAAGTCACCAATGGATTGGACTTCAACAGAAACTCTCCACTGGTGGTCCAACATTCCCAACTGCTTCGACTCCACGAACCAGAACCGGATCTCCATCTCCTAACTGATGCTTCCCTGGAGGGATGGGGAGGGGGGCACCTGTCACATCAAGAAGCTTCAGGGCTGTGGTCTCAACAGGATCAAGACCACATCAGTGTTCTAGAACTAAAAGCAGTAATCACGGCCCTTCTGCATTCAACACCAAATCAAAGGGAAAGTCTTTCAGATACAAGCAGACAACACCACGGCAATGGCTTACATTTTGAACGAAAGAGGAACGAGATCTCGCAAACTTCACGGAGTTACCTCAGCAATTTTCGACCTCTGTATACAACTCAACACAACTATCCTGGCACTCCAAATACCAGGCAACACAAATGTGGTTGCAGACTCTCTTTCTCGCCGAAAGCTTCCAACAGGAGAATGGAGCCTCAAGAAATTTCTCTTCAACATTTAGGGCACCCCGATGATTGACGTATTTGCCACGAGGCACAATGCCAGACTTCCATACTTCGTCAGTCCAGTCCCAGACGACCGACCCACAGCAGCGGACGCATTGACATTTACCTGGAAAAACCGTATGCCTACCTATTTACTCCATTCAAACTGCTTCCACAAGTTCTAGAAAAGATAAACCAATCCCCAGGTCAATTCCTTCTGATAGCTCCAAATTGGCCACCAGCAGCATGGTTCTCCAAGGATGTCAACTCTTAAACATAATAGTCGACTGTCAAAGAAGCCTCCCTCAAACACAGGAACTGTTATCACACAGAAGGGAACCACCCAAACACAAGTGCTCTAAGACTTCACGGATGACTACTATATTCAAACTCATTAAAGGGCAATTACATCCATTTTGACATGCATGTTTGACTTTTGGATCACTTACACAATAACTAAAAACAAGAATTGCGGCAAGAATACGTTACTTAAGTCCGATATAACAATTTAATTACTGCATCACCAAAACACGACACGGAGATCGCCACTGTTTTGCTGGAATGCTCAGAAATTAATGCCGACAGATGTCACTTTTCGATTTCGACTCGCAGCCAAATGAGCTCCTCATAGTCAATCGGCTGCAAGTCGAAAGCGAAGAGATCCGTCTGTCGGCATTAATTTCTGCGCGTTCCAGCAAAACAATGGCGACCTCCGTGTCGTGTTTTGGTGATGCAGTAATTAAATTGTTATATCGGACGTACGTAACATATTCTTACCGCAATTCTTGTGTTTAGTTATTGTGTAAGTGATCCAAAAGTCAAACATGCATGGCAAAATGGATGTAATTGCCCTTTAAAAAGACAGGAGTTCATGAAGAGCAAGCAACCCGCATTGCCAGCAAGGAAATCAGAAACTCAACAAACAAGATCGACGATAGCCACTGGTCAAAATGGTTTCATTGGTGTAACAGAGGGAAAATTAATTCAATCAATCGTCCTATTGGCGACCTCTTGAAGTTTCTCGATGACCTATTCGAAGAACGATTAAAATGGTCTACCATACTAGCTTATCACTCCTCTGTAATCTCTGTATTTAAAGCTGCAGGCAACCTGAAGCTACTCGACGATTATAGAGTCACTTCTCTCATAAAATCTTTCGAAATGGAACGTCTGGCAAACAGACGTATCTTCCCAGACTGGGACCTGTCAATTGTACTCCAAACCCTCATGAAAGCTCCAGATGAACCTATGCAAAACTTTCACTTCACCTGCTAACGAGGAAGATAGTCTTGTTGATAACTCTTGCAGCAAGCCTGCGATGCAGTGAGTCCAAGCTTTATCTGCCAACCCAGCCTACTGTGTCTTAGCGCCTGACAACTCGTTGGTAATCCTAACACCAAGAGCTAATTTTAAAGCCAAAACCCAAAAACCTTGCGAACCTTCAAAACCAATCTTCATCCCTGATTTAACGAAGATAATTGGCAATGAACCTGAATGCCTACTATGTCCAGTATGTGCACTACGTTTCTGCTTACCAAGAACTGAAAATAGTGAATTAGTGAATTACGGAAAGGCAGAAATCGATCGTTTCTATCAGTTGAGAAAGGTTTCTGGAAAACTTCGGCAGCAACACAATGATCAGGAAAACCATCATCAGCGCTTACAAAGACCAAAACATAAACTGTGCAGACAGCAGCATAAGAGTGACGGCGCACAACTTACAGGTTTTTTTTTAATTGGTTTCGTTCTTTTTTACTTTGCTTTCGTTTTCTTTCATTTTGGTTTCGTTATGTTTCAAATTGCTTCAGTTTCTTTTCATTTTGGTTTCGTTTCTTTTCACTTTGCTTTAGTTGAGAGGTAATTTTACCAATCTGATAGTTGAAGCGAATTAAACTGAGAATACTAAATGTAATTTACAGTAAATAAATTAAGATGTTGGTTTAAAAACTTATTAAATTAATGATTTACTGTATACAGTAATACCAGTAATATCCATAAATGGCTACTGCTAAAATTAAGTTGAACGACATATTTAAAAAGCAATGTGGTGAGAATCATCAGTTAATTTTCTGTCGGTAATATGTTCCGAGCACTTATTTATATTTAATAATTCAAGAATTCAAGAATTTCAAGAAATTCAAGAATTTCTGTTACAACGCTCCAAGTAAACAACTGAAAAAGAAACTAACGGCCCGATACTGTCGTACAGAGAAGCCCCAATCCAGCCGCGGTGCAGGGTAGATAACGGGAAAATACGGGGCCGCACACAAATTACAACACTCAATCTTCGTTTTTTTTTAATCACCTCCCTTCAGTTACACAGTCATTGCAACCACGACTCGTGGGAAATATCGTCGACTTCCCCCTCCTCCTCCTTCAATTTCCTTGCCGCAGGAGCGAAGCAATGTGAGGTAATTATAAATCTAGTAGTGAAATTAGTCAGATTTTGCACTAAAATTTCTGAGACCGTTCCTGTAAAGTCACTACCCCAAAACAAAACTTGTTAAGGATTCCCGCCAAGCTTTTCGGCCGTGTGATGTCGTGAGATCAAACGCCAAGCTCTTTTGCCAAGCTAATCCCCCCGACTAATAAATACTTCAAACGTCAAATGAAATAATAGAAAATTGCGCAGTAAGCAATTTTCATATATTTCATTTAACCTTTGAACTATTACTCGGTGGGATTAGCTTCGCGAAAGAACTAGTAGTTCAAAGTTTAAATGAAATATATGACAATTGCTTACTGCGTAATTTTCAAATTATTTCATTTAACGTTTTTATTAGTCGGTTGGATTAGCTTGGCGAAAGAGCTTGGCGTTTGATATCACGACTTCACACGGCCGAAAAGCTTGGCGGGATTCCTTAACAAGTTTTGTTTTGGGGTATTGATTTATAATTTATAATAATTTTCCCACATTGCTTCCCTTCTGCGGTAAGGAAATTGGAGGAAGGGGGGGGGGAGGTCAACGATATTAACCACGGGTCGGGGTGTTGCAAAGGTTGTGAATAGTGTGACTGAATGGAGGTAATTTGTGTGCGGCCCCGTATTTTCCCGTTACCTACCCTGCATGTCGGCTGGATTGGAGCTTCCCTGTACGACAGTACCGAGCCGTTAGTTTCGTTTCAGTTGTTTACTTGGAGCGTTGTAACAGAAATTCTTGAATTAATACAAATAAATAAAAGAAAAATAAATTAAGTGCTCGGAACATATTCCTGACAGCAGGGCCGGGCCAAGGCCAGCGAATCTGGAGGGGCAAAGCATAATTTGACGCCCCCTGTCAGGTTTGCGCTCCCCCCCCCCCCCCACCAATAACTTATACGTTTAAAAAAAAGATGACTTATTTGGATGGGTGCCAGACAGTTCGAACCAGAACCAGAAAATTCAGTCTCAGCAAAAATGTTGGTCCCAAAGTAAAAAAAAAAAAAAAAAAGGAACATCTGCGACAATTTGGTCCCAAGTTATGTCGTCTTAAGCTTATAAATGTTAGTGACATTTGGTGCAATATAGATGTAAGAGCACACCCAAAGTTTCAATCTTCAAGTCTGGCAGTGAGTTTCCGGCAGTTTTGACTGGCATGGTTTTAGGATGTTTATCGTTCCCGTGCGAAGTTCAGCACTCCCGTTTCCCTCCCCCGGGTTCTGGTTGCACTGACGTGGCAGATATGCAAGCAATAACGCAATGAAAGTAGATTCTAGAGTACATCATGGAGCTTAACTTATTTGCATTTGCAGGGAGTTCATTTTTTCTTGAGAGATCGAATTTTCGTACGAGTTATATTTTAGACACAACTGAATTATCGCACTATCCGTTTAATTTTGGAACCGAATTGTCTGGGAGAGAAATGTCGAAAATATATTTGAATGGCTTCACATCACGGACTAAGAAATAGTCGCATTTTCGGCGGCCCCCCCCCCCCCCCCCACTCCCTTCTCTCCCGACGCAGATTAACTCTAACTGCATTAACTCTAACTGCATTGATGACCTTTGAAAGTAGTGATATAATTCAACCAGGGAAAAGCCGCCATGTTGATCCTATTAGCCAAGTTAATCTCACCGAATTATACTTTAGACGTTAAATGAAAACTTGAAGATTTGCTGCAGTGAGTAGCAATAAGCTAGTTTTCATTTAATTTTCGAACGATAAGTCGGTGCGATTAACTTGGCTAATAGGGTTAACCTTGGCGGCCTTTCCCTGGTTGAATTATATCACTACTTTCAAAAGCCGATCCTTTTTGGAAACTTGGCGGCT
Source organism: Lithobius niger (assembly GCA_023313725.1). Classification (NCBI taxonomy): domain Eukaryota; kingdom Metazoa; phylum Arthropoda; class Chilopoda; order Lithobiomorpha; family Lithobiidae; genus Lithobius; species Lithobius niger. The sequence continues at coordinate 7,683 of JAHWFP010160092.1, read as the reverse complement.
TCTTTTATACAGTTTTGGTTTTGGGTGGATTGTGCATACGTCTCAGAACGTAAACTACAACCAAATTTGTATTCTATGAACTATAGTTTATTTGATTTTTTTCTTTTGTCAGTTATTTGCAATTGTAATTCATGACAAACATTACAGATATGAAGCCTTTTTAGTTAGGTCTGTTGATGATTGAAGCAATATCTTCGATATTTGTACCGATGCTATCATTTTTCCAAAACAGTCAAACCCGAAAAAATAACAAGTTGTCCCAATTTGATGAGAGCACGGCAATTTTCCAAAAATAACCATTGATGCCGCAGGGGCGGTAATATGCGAACCAACTGATCAAATCACTAAATATCCGAAAAGCGGAGTCCTAACTACGCAAACCATTTTAAGAGAAAGCCAGGGAGAAAATAATTAAATCATTAAGCTGATATTTGATAACCGTATTAATAATTTTAAAGTCATAAAACCCCTAAGTAAAATTACGTATGCAATCCTAGGGCGACGCACAGTATCCAGGGAGAATAAATAAAAATATTAATTTTATAAACACGGTACCTTATTTAATTTTTTTACAAATTTTCCTTAGTTGCTCTTCCATTTTTTTGTCGTCTTCTGCACGTAATTTTTTCTTGGTCCGTCCCTACGCCCTCGAGTCTTTTTGCTTATCAGTGGAAAATGTGCCAGTCACATACTGTCTACCGCAACTTGCTCACGTTTTTACTAATCGCTTCCTCCTTACCGAGGGTTGTTACTCACGTTTCAGGCATGGGTTGGCTTGCTACTGAAGTGGGATGGGGATTTAAGGCAATTGGGAATAAAATACCTGACCTTGACAACGGTTACGGCTAGTTGATGAATTCTGGTAAAAATTTTTGGGGTTTATTACCTTTTTTACAATCCCCCCCCCCCCGTACGGCACGGCCTCGCCTGACAGAAAATAAACTGATGATTCTCACCACATTGCTTTTTTAAATATGTCTTTCAACTTAATTTTAGCAGTAGCCATTTATGGATGGTACTGGTATTACTGTATACAGTAAATCATTAATTTAATGACGTTTTTAAACCTATATCTTAATTTATTTACTGTAAATTACATTTAGTATTCTCAGTTTAATTCGCTTCAACTATCAGATTGGTAAAATTACCTCTCAGCTAAAGCAAAGTGAAAAGAAACGAAAGCAAAGTGAAAAGAAACGAAAGCAAAATGAAAAGAAACGAAACCAAAATGCAAAGAAACTAAAGCAATTTGGAACATAACGAAACCAAAATGAAAGAAAAAGAAAGCAAAGTAAAAAAGAACGAAACCAATTTTAAAAACCTGTAAAGGCAATCTCCACATCATGGGCACGTCACAACTTCATCCTTTTTCAAGACATCCTGACAACTGCTTCATGGCGAAGTACTTCCATCTTCGCATCACACAACCTCAGAGAGATGACGAATTAAACCAATGAACTACACCATCTGTCGTCAACCCCCCTTAAGCAGCAAAAGCAAGCTCACCGCTAAGACGGAAGCAACATCTTCATCTCTAAACCCAAACGGTGCTTTTCAGGGCTACCAATTTTTATGAAAGAGATCCAAAATTCCTGCTTACGATTTACTTTTCTGAATCAAGTGCTAAGTTTGTGAAACTTTTTGGGGGGAAGCCAGCTTATAACCCTAGGGAATCCGTCAAGGAGGTGCCCGCCACCGTAAGTTTGACGAGGTCTGGGGTCTATTAATGGAAAATTAACAGGTTATGTATGTTTTCCTGCTTGGGCAATAAGAAACTAAATTTTTCCGCCCCCACATCCATCCCCAGTCCGGGCCGGCTAGAAATTGTTTCTTTTGCCTAAGGAAAACATCCATAACCAAACCCACCCTACCTATCCTCTTGAGTCATCACCTGACATATAGAGAGGAAAATGAATAGCCTACCGGTCGTGCTTAAAGCGCTATCATAGAGGAGGGTTGCGCCCACCCACGCACAATCGGGTTGCGATGTTGGCGGCTACAAGGAATCAAAAAACCTCCAGGGAAACGTAGCATTGTGAGGAACGAATGCAAAATTAACAGGTTATGTATGTTTTCCTTGGCCAAAATAAACAATTTTTAGCCGGCTCGGACTGGGGAACAGAAAAAAGTATTATTTTTTCTTACTTCTCTTTTTCTGACCTTTGGTAGAGATTGTGCGACAACCCCCTCTCCGTACCCTTAATTTCGGCTCTAAACTCTTTATGATTATGTCTACTATTGCAACCGGCTCTGGCCACACGCACTGCAGAAATAAGCTTGTATGTGGTTCAGCTCCCACAATTCTATGCTTCAGCAAGAACAAAAGTGCACAGTGTCGCTCACTGAATAAGCAAAAGATAAATAAATAAGCAAATAATAATAATAATAATAAACACGTGTTGTGTTGCGATTTTATAATAATTCTGTTGAAAAGAGAATTTCCCTGACAGAAATTTGCTCACTTGATCGTATACTAGATTCGCCCAACCACAACCGACTTACAGTGATAATCACGCAGTAGCTTTCAAAAGCTACTGCGTGATTATCAGTAGTAATAGCCCTAGAGTTTTTGTGGATAATACGGCTACTGTTTTCGCACGAAGCCTGTAACCTGACATTAAAACTAACGAATGCTAATTATTTTGCAATTATATCCCGAGCACGTAGCGCGAGGGGGTATAACTTCAAATTAATTAGCATGAGTTAGTTTTAGTCTGGCATAGGAGTTGATTGTGTTTTGGTGGATAAGCAACTTGACTAAACCGGAAGTTTAAGAGCGCGGCGTCAAAGGACGTACCGCCACGCCAATCGGCACTCGCGGCCGCGCGATCGGAAATTTACACCCAACGCACTAGGATTAATCCATCTAAACCATCTTTCAACATGGCGGAGAAAGCAGACGACGCCTAGTATAACGCGGTACTAAACTGGTATAACGGTACTAAATTAGATTTAGTAATTTATTCAATTTTTCTGCTGCTACGACATTTTAACTTGGTTAAACTTACTGTTGTCACAAGAAGATGACTCATTCTACACCGGTTTTCTTGCAAATGTCATGCATTCATAAGCACCCCGTCTCGTGTTACAAAAATACGATATTTACTTCCCCACACAATCGGCGTTAAGGTTTCGTTCGACTGTCAAACTTTGTTACAAAACACAATGGCACGTAAAGCCTGGCAATATAACAATCTCTTATCTTACCTACGTTTGATACATCATAAACAATGTAGTACAGAGCCTATTTCACAGAAAATTCCACCGCCTACGAGCGGATCAACCGCGAATACCTCATGGCGGCTTGGTCAGGCGGAAGTAGCAGACGCGCTTTATATTCTGGGTACATTCGTGAGTCACGCTTGCCATCGAAGACTACGCACTTCGGCTATGCATTTAAGCTGGGAGTTGCTTATCCATTCAAACACAATCAACTCCTATGGTCTGGTTACAGATTGAGTGAGAAAACATTTTGAGCCGTATTATCCACAAAAGCTAGAGGGCTGTTTTATTGGAGTTTATCCCAATTAAAAAGAAATAATAACAAAAGGACTAAACATTCTTTGTGTTATTATTAATATTTATAACGTAATGTTACGTTTTATTACCTTATCAGTTTATCAGTTCATAAAATTATTTGTCTCCAACAAGAAGTTACAGACGATGCTGCGTCGCGACTTTCTCCCTTTAAACAGGCCGCATCAACTACGCATTGCTGAAATCCGCCGAGAGATGGCGCTGTGCGTGTTCCTGTACTAATTTTTAATTGCTTGCTAACAATTACCATGGGATCGAAAAACTAAAAGACTAATACGGTAAAAATTAATATCATTTATGCCAATAGATCGCCGAAGAAAAATTATAGTATACTAGCCTAAAAAATTATAAAGTCTGATGGAAAAATATGAAAATTGTAACGAATACGTCGAGTTTTCTAGCTGGTATATATACTAGTCAAAATAGCAGCCATTAACTAGCATTTGACATCTGTTTTAAGCTTAGTTCGGAAAGTTGCGCATGCGTATAACGAAAAGGTACTGTGGTATAATCACCCCGATTATACCCCAGTGTATAATCGGGTGATTATACCACACTAGGCCGATTATACCCCGCTCCTCTACCTTCCACCATGATAGCAAGAGGGATATACTCACTGTAAGTCGATGTTCATTGGCTAAATTTAAAACTAAATCAGTTAGGCAATATCCTGTAGCTTTCATTGGTCGACGCAGTGTAATGCAAAACCGTGCAAAACATGGCGAGCGCTTTCTGAAGTTGATAAGCTTTCGGTAGTCACTCGCTTCAAACGTTACACAATTGATATGTTACGACACGTTTATTGAATTCATTTCAAATAAAAGTATGTATTTTCCTACCAAAAACAACCCGGAAGGCCTTTCGAAATACTCACTGTGTCGTTCGTTTCCATAACCTAGAAACGCCTGCAGCCACACGTAGAATCCAGAGGCGAAGCTCGTTAGCCGGACTGCGTCGTTAGGCATAACGTTAATGTAACGTAGCATTTATTTATTTTTTTTTCACTTACTCTTGCAATTTTAGAAAACGTCAAAATATGTACATTTACTAATTCATTATTACGTAATTGTTTGAAGTAAAAATCCTTGGAGGTGTGCACCAACGAAAAATGCTTCAGTGGCAGCAAATCTCAATTTCATTCCTGGCGGCCGTGGTGCAAATAGGCGCGTGAATATTTGGAGGGCAACAGCGATTTTTATAATTTTTTTAAAATTCTGCATACGTAATTTAGAGAGCTGAATAATGAATAATGGCGAGAAATTCTCTAACTGAATACCCCGCGAGCTATTGGAAATTTTTTAATTTCTTTCAACACTCGTGTTTTGGCCCATTAAACTCACTCGTGCTATTTATTGGGAGATAATTTCCCTCGTGCTTTGCACTCATGAAATTAATGTCTGCCTAAATAGCACTCGTGAGTTTATAGGGGCCAAAACACTCGAGTTGAAAAAAATTATCCATAATTTCCTTAGCCCTTGGGATATAACCTATGATAATACGCCCTAAACAAGCATGTTTACAAAACAGTCTATTTTGACGTATATTATTTACGAGAATTCACTAAAAAATTTAGGACCGTGACACGCCGAGTTTTTTGGGGGAAGGGGATGGGTTTTCATTGTTTAGGAGGGAAGGAAATGTATTTTTCTGTACGAGCTCTATTAAATCTTTTATCCTAACCAGCGTATGAGACTAAGAAACGGTCACATAGGTTGTAGGTGACTACCCCCAGATAAATACCCTCCCCTCTCCCATCTTTATCCTTTACAGAAAATTCCCCTCTGAAAATAGTCTAATACTCTACAATACATAGCCGAAATTATTTCGTCGCTCGCAACACGTTGGATATTACAACCGAGGCTTTGTTTGCGGGATATTTCGGGCTGAAAGATAAAAGTTAGGGACCAACTGTTGCTTCTTGCATGGTGAAGGCTGACTTGTGGTTTGTGAATAAGCTAGCTGAAAAGGTGGGGTAAGAAGCAGCATATGGGCAGTCAGAACTTAAGTTTAACAGCGATAGTTTAGTGACTTAAGCTAAAAAAGGGTGTCATTGGTAAAAAAAAAAAACTAGTCTAAAATAATGACAACTGAAAGTCATTTTAGTAACATTTAATTCATAGAAAAAAATTGTAAGAATTACAAATTAGACTATTTTCTAGGCTTGTGTACAAATGCAAAAGGTTAAATGAAATTGTTCAGTCGTAAAGCAATTTAAATAGAAATAAGGATTGACGGTGCACGAAGCACCCATGCCCCCAAAACCCCAAAGAAGTTAAGCTACTAGAGCATCATAGCGAGATTTGAAAGCGTTGAGTTAAGGAGCGCAAACAACAGATTGAAGGAGGGAGTTCCAGGGTTGAACAACCCTTTCCGTGGAAAAGTGAAAGCGAAGTTTAGTCCGAGATACAGTGACAGAAATACGGAGTGGGTGGCCGTAAGTGAAGTTGTTTGAAAAAAACAGGGTCCACATCAAGAAGATTGTGAATAAGTTGGTAGGTAAGTATCATGTCGCCACGATGAAAACGATCATGAATGGAGGAAAGCTCAAGTTTGCGTAGGCGATCGGAGTAAGGTAACGAACGAATAGTGTGACACCATTTGGTAAGGCGACTTAACTGAGTAAAGATTGTAGGGACGACAAATTTGGGAGCAGTAACCAAAGACTGGGAGGAGAAAGGTTTTATATAAAATAGCAAACAGGGAAGGTGTAAGGTCGGAGAAACGTTTCAGTAAAAAATGGGCTTTACGAAAGACTTTGGAGATGACATTTTCAGTGTGAAGATTGAAATTTAGAGCATTATCAATAAGGATCCCAAGGTCAGGATGATTAGTAACATGAGTGATAGGTTTGCCAGAAAGAAAGTAAGGAAAGTGAGGATTATTGTTACCAAGGTAAAGGACGTGACATTTATCAGTATGAAAAAGAAGGGAATTGGTAAAGGCCCAGTGCGCAACACGTTGGATGTCTTCTTGAAGTAATTTGCAAGAAACAAGAGCCAGAGAAGATTTTTAAGTCATCAGCATAGCAGGCATCAGGAGAACGAATAACAGAAGGTAAGTCAAAGATGAAAATATTGAACAGGAGGGGACCAAGAACGGCGCCTTGAGGAACACCAGAGTTAACGTGAAACCAAGGAGCGGAGTATCCACGAGGGACGACCCATTGCCGCCTAAGGAGTAGGTAGGAGTTAAGCCAGGAAATAATGCTAGGAAAAAAACCGAAAGTAGTAAGTTTGGACAAAAGCTTAGCATGTGAGACAATATCGAAAGCTTTACTGAAATCAAAGAAAACAAGGTCACATGGTGGACCAACGTCAATAAGTTTGGTAATGGGATCATACGTAGAGAAAAGATTGGTGAGGCAAGAACGTTTAGGATGGAAACCATGTTGGGTGGCCGGAGGAATAATGAGTTGAGAACTTTCATCAAAAAGATCAGAGTAGATAAACCGTTCAAGGATTTTTGAAATGGACGAGAGGAGACTTATAGGTCTGTAATTAGTAACAAGAAAAGGGGAACCCGATTTATGAATTGGAGTGATATGAGCATCCTTCCAGCATGAAGGAAAGGTACTAGAAAGGATGGAATTGGAGAAAATGTGAAACAAAGGGATGGAAAGAGAACTGGCACAATTACGAAGAAAAATAGGAGGAATTTTGTCAGGAATTGAAGAAAGGTCTTCCTTAAGGGATAGGAGAGAGGAAAGAACATCGGTCACACTGAAATGAACGACACCAGCTGCAGGTAGAATAGGATTGCGAGAAGGTTTGTCAGTAGAAATGGGTGTAACTATCTAATACAGTCACAAAATGTCCCGCACACAATGACCAAGATGACGCTTTCCTATCTTGTGCTAAAACGCAAAACCCCTACAAGGTTATCTTTGATGGCGCCCTCAACTGAACACAAAGTCCGAAAAGCTCAAAAGCAAATGCTTAAAATCTACAACACACAAACCGGAACTATCATTTAATATTGGCTCACCACTATATCGCAGGGACACATGTCCAACCACAGTAACTCGATGAGAAAAGGGATTGATAAAATCGCTGGACTCTAATATGCAATTTAACATTCAAGTTGAAGATGGGAGAATCATTAGAAAGCACTTAGACCAAATTAAGCCACTTGTTCCATTTGGTGACG
>JAHWFP010160088.1:50947-65334 GCA_023313725.1 Lithobius niger | reverse complement strand
GGTTTATTAAGAGCTGCAAACTAGAGTCGATGAAGTCCATTTTCCAGGGAGATATGAATTTTTAAACTTGGGGATGAAAAATAGGCCTAGCGCTTTTTGGCGCTAAGAAAAAAAAAGGTGTCCCCGAGTTGTTGATGGTTGGTGTCGGGTCTCCTAACCAATCGACAGGAATTTTTAGGCCTCATGCCTTTACAACCTTAGTACTCGAGCCCAGCCACAGGAGAAGTAGTATAAGTAGTGGCAGATGGATGCGAAAACAGTAGTATGCGAGTTAACTAAGGAGCTTTACACCTAGGGGTTGCAAGGTAGCGAACTAATCCTTGAGAGATCCGTCGGCCTTTGGTGGGAAGTGATCAGCAGTGTGAAGGGTGAAGCCAACAAAGGCTAGTCCTAAAAATGGAGGCGGAGCTGGTCCAACATCTATAGGTCTTGACGGATCGTGCGTTATTGACTGTGGATAGTCCGAAGTGCGGAGCAGGATGAAGCGGAGCAGTGATCAAAGTGTCTAAACAAAGTAGAAGGACGGAGCACACAAAAAAATGGCTTCAAATACGGTGACACAGGGACAAATTCTAGAGTTGCAGAAAGGCATGTCCAGATAAGAGGTTGAAGTATCCAATTTGTCAAGTGAAAAAGGATCGAAACGAGCGTATAGGGTGCGGAGCATGGAAGCGGAGTAGGAGCAGAGGCTGGCGAGGAACATAGTCAAAGGCTCAGTTGTTGTGGCAGGAGGGCTCCAGAGTAAGCCCCTCATAGTGCAAAATCTATCGGAAGGGTGAAGAGGAGAGGTTTTTTATGGCAAAACACAAAACCCCAGGGCAACCCCTTTGGCCTTGCTGCGGCAGGGGGAGCAAGACAGCTCTTGGGTAGAGACGTCGGAGTGGGATCGTTGTAGATGCTGGTGCATTGCGAAGCCATCGTATGTGTGAGTGTGCACAATAGAACGCTCTCCAGGGCAGAGAGGACGGAATGAGAGAGATGTACGCGAGTTTTGCTTTAAGCAGAGCGTAGTTGATGTGGAGCGACCGATGGCGACGATTGAGGTGTTCGAGTTCATTTGAAAGGACTTCGTTGGTTACAAGAAGTTGGTTGTAAACCTTTCGGATGGCCTGGACGGAGGCGGCTGTTTCCCGAAATTCTGGGAGCTCTGCATTGGCGGCGCGCAAGGAGTAAAATTCATCAGAAAAGTCTTCGGTAATGGCCAATGAATCGGTAATGAATCGGTAATGAATCGCCAATGAATTGGTAATGAATCGGATGTTAAAATCCACATTCCTCAAATCCTTAAAGGGCAATTACATCCATTTTGACATGCATGCTTTACTTTTGAATCATTTACACAATAACTAAACACAAGAACTGCAGTAAGAATACGTTACGACGTCCAATACAACAATTTAATTATTGGATCACCAAAACACGATACGGAGACCGCCATTGTTTTGCTGGAAAGCGCAGAAATTAATGTTGACAGATGTCACTCTTCAATTTCGACTCGCAGCCGATTGAGATACCTCTATTGGCTGTGAGAACTCGAGCGTCCGACGGCCTTAGCTGGCCACTACACTGCCATCAGACGCTCGAGCTCTCACAGCCAATAGAGCCACTTCAATAGGCTCCGAGTCGAAATCGAAGAGTGACATCAGTCGGCATTAATTTCTGCACGTTCCAGCAAAACAATGGCGGTCCCATGTCGTGTTTTGGTGATGCAATAATTAAATTGTTGTATCGGACGTACGTAACGTATTATTACCGCAATTCTTATGTTTAGTTTATGTGTAAATGATCCAAAAGTAAAACATGCATGTTAAAATGGATGTAACTGCCCTTTAACTGAGAGATTCAGGCCTTGCGTTTGAGCTGCTCTCAAGATGGGTAGTCCTGAGAAGGGTGGAGGAACGGAGGGTGGCGGTGTAACTGCCGATAATGCTTGACCGGTAAGCTGAGGGAGTGGAGACCCTTGCAGAGGCGGAGTAGGAACGACCCGAGAGGAATTCTGGAGGAAAGTGCTGGACGCTGGATATGATGCACAGGACGAGGTTTCGTCGGGAATCGTGACGAAGCAAATGGAGTACGTGCAACCGTAATGTACGCTTTGGCCGGGCTTGGCGGAGCGGACGTGGAGGATCGAGATGTTCCGGCCACAGCAAGAAGCGGATCGGAGGATGAGGTAATGTGGCATCGCTGTAGCTTAGGCGGAGAACCAGAAGAGGATCTGGGAGTGAGGATGGTAGAGACGGTCGTTTTGTAGCTTTCTTGTCAGTCTTTAACACAGAAGGAAGCAGAATTGGCTTTACGGTGGGTTTCAATTGATCCGACGAGGCGGATTGAGACTGTTTGGTTACAGTAGAAAGCGGATCAGAGGACGCAAGAGCATGATGTTCTTGTTATTTGGGTGATGGAAGGGAAGATGGAGAACATGAATGGAGTAGTTGTTTGGCGGTTGACTGATCATCTTTCGGGGCAGAGGAAGCCAAGGATGATTTTGTGGCGGCTTTCTGGCGCCGATTTTGTGGCGGCGCGCTGATGGGATTGCAACAACTTCTTTTAGATTACTGGCCATTTGGAAGGTGAGATGTTGACGCAAGAACAACGCTTGGACACTCTATTACACTCCCAGTGGTACTGGCAGCAAGGGTGAGGATCGAGTTTCATTGTCTTGCCCTTAAACCCAATACAGCTACAAGGTTCGGGAAGCGGAGGACAGACGACGGAGTGGTGGATCGAAGACGCAGACGGACCACCGGGGTATTGCGAAGAGGAAGAACAGTTACTTTTTGGAATGGAGGATACTCGGAATTGAGTGTGGGAAGTGGTGGAAGTGAGGGTGTACGAAGTTGAGGCGCATGATCCCTCTCTTTGGGAGAGTGAGGAGGTGTCCCCCCCCCCCCTTTCCACTTGTACTTCAGTGGTCCTTCAATTTGACGGCGGATAGGCATGAATGGAAGGGAAAACAAGGTCGTTGGTAAGGTTCGGCCGAATGTGAAAGGCGGAGAGGAAAATGGAGCGGCAGAGTCTAAGGAGGCAGCTTCTAATGATGGAGACCTAAGGATGAAGAGACAATGTAGCAGTGCCAGTCCTTGTGAAAGGATCGCGGAGCATCAATAAATATGGAATTTGGTATAGCAGAAGCAAGGATGGAGCGACGCAAGTTGTAGCGGCGCTGGTAGAGTGGGCAAACTGGAAGCGGAGCGCTGGTTTGATTGTAGAAGGCCGGGCAGCGTAGCTGGTGGAAGGATTACTACCTTAATTCTCTTGGAATGGGTACCTGTGGCTTTTTTTTTGTACAGGGTCGCAAGAGAGACCAAGAAGCTAAGAGACAGGACGACTTTTCGCAGAAAAGATGCTCTAAAATGAGTTCAACGGCAAATGTTGAGACATTTTGGCACCGGGCGATTTTAACCTAATTAGAGAATGCTGAATCCGAATCTGCCTGGTCCCAAGTTAAATTTTTCCTCTTAAGCCCGGTATTAAAGATGGCGTCCTAAAAAACAGTTTTTTGCTTCTAGCGCCTAATCCGTTCATCCGATCGAAAATAAACCGGTTACCAATTATGTATAGAATAAAATTTCCTTCAGAAAAGGTTCTATTCATATGCTTTGTAAAATTATCCCTTCTAGCCTAAATTCGTCATTTAAGTTCTATTAGGCCGTTTATGCATGCTATAGATACTACAGCGCATATGTGTATTATAATTCCTGACTTTAAACAACTGTAATGTTAGTTCCAATTAAGATCCACTAACATAATTGGGCTTAAATGAAAGGTGAAGATGCACCTTAGTTATTTTTTTGGTTTTTTTCTTCCAATCTATAAGACAAGCAGGAATGGGAGGATGGCGGTGAAACAATATCGGTGCACGAGGATCGTGTTGAAGAGGATAGTAGTGGTGAGGATCGGTGGACGACAGTGGAGGAGGATTGAGGAGCGCTAGTAGCACACCGCACTAGTGAGGTAAGTTAGGGTTTTATTAGAACATGTCGGACAAAAGCATAAATTTTTGTGTGTGGCTTAGTTACTATATGGGCAATGCGGAAATAGGCTGCTCCATGAAATCTGAACATATTTGGGGGTGAAGCAGGCCTTATATACCAAAATAAGTAGCAAAATTACATACAAGGATGCACTTTTCACGATCATTAATACACCGATCAATATAATATGCTGGAACTTACTACAGTAGTTCTATACATCATTTATGACAAATAATGCTCTAAGAGAAAATTGCGAAAATCCAACAGGAAGTGAATATACAGCTCACTTCCGGTAAATAGTCTTTATCACATAGATCCTGAACCGTTTAACCAATAGGTCTCACATTTTGCAGGCATATTCCAGATACAATTTCCGTCAATTAATATTTAATGACATTTTGTTGTAGCTCTACCGGAAGTGATTGTAAATGTCAGTTCCGGTATTTCATCCCTTAATGAATAACGTTTAAATGGGTTAGTCGGTAGGTTCCAAATTTTGCACATACATTTCTTACATCTGTGATAAATATGTTCTATGAGAAAATATCGAAAAGTCAATCGGAAGTGAATATACAAATTACTTCCGGTAAATAGTCTCTATCGCGTAACTACTAAACCGTTTAATCGATAGGTGTCAAATTTTGTAGGAATATTCCATAGACCATATACGTCAAAATAATATCTAATGATATTTTGTCCTAACTCTACCGGAAGTGGCACTACTGTGAGTCCCGGTAGGATTTCTGCATATTTCCTAAACAGGTTAGTCTTTTACATTGTTTTAAGCACAGGAAAAGTGCACAAGCACTTACTATCCTAGGATGTTTTTTTTCTTCACACACGCTCTCAGTCCGAGCACGGCAATAATCAAGTATACGTACGAGGTCTTATTACCACTTTTCGCAAGAATGGCTCCGAGGATACGGCTTGCAGTCCCTCGGATGCAACCCTAGTACTCTTTGGCCTTGTCTTCGAAGTTATTGTTGGATATCTCGGAGGTACAAATTCTGTATCTTCACTATTGTTGCAAACAGTGGTAATAAAGTATACTTAATCTTATACCATGTTCCTGAATGATCCAGCAAATTAAAGGAGCTATGTCCTAGACTGATTATCGGAAGCGACATGTATATTCACATCCGGTAGTAGTTCTGCTTTCTCATCGAACATTATTTATCATAGATGTAAGAGAGGTATGTGCAAAATTTGGGACCTGGCGACTAAGCCGTTTAAAAATTATGCATTAAGTGAAGAATTACCGGAACTGATATTTACCATCACTTCCGGTAGAGCTACAACAAAATGTCCTTAAATATTAATTGACGTTAATGGTTCTCTAGAATATGCCTGAAAAGTTTGAGACCTGTTGGTTAAATGGTTTAGGCGTTAATGTGATAAAGATTATTTACCGGAAGTGAGCTGTATATTCACTTCCTGTTGGATTTTCGACATTTCTCATAGTACATTATTTGTCATAAATGATGTGTAGAACTACTGTAGTAAGTTTCAGTATATTATATTGATCAGTTTATTAATGGGCGTGAAAAGTGTTTCCTTGTGTGTAGTTTTCTTACTATTTACATATTTTGGCGTATAAATGGCCTGCTCCAGCCCAATGTATGTTCATATTGCGTGGAGCAGCCCATTTTCTTATTGCCCATATACCAAATAAGCCACACACAAAAATTCATGCTTTTGTCCGCCATGTCTTAATTCTATCGAAGTTTGTCGCTAAGCTACCTCACTACACGTGACGATGGTGGACACAGGTACAGCTGAGGAGCCAGTCCGAGAGCGAAGAAACTGCTAGTTCCGGTGCGGAGCTTAATCTGCGATGCACCGGAAACGGAATAATGGAGCTGAGGAGAAGGAACGGGAACCGCGGATCAGAGGAGCTTGCTAACATCATGTGCAGAGAGTGGTAGTGCAGGGGCAACTGATATCGCCGAGCGGAGCATAGGCCGGAATGGAAATATGTTTTAGGTGACGGTGTCAATGGGCAGAGGCGGAATCGACGGTTCGTACACAAAGGGCTACCCAAAGACATCCCTGGGTCCAAAGAATCTTGATTCGTAGTTAACTCGAGAACCTCTATAAATCCTAGAAGCATTGGGTTCCAAGGGGACCGACGACGGTATGGAGTGTCTGAAAAACCGAAGGTTCGGCTATTTTACTTTGGTTGATACTCATAATCACAAAACAATTTCCTGCAAACCTGAGATCCACAGTCGAAAATGCACAACCAAAATTGTTCAAACTTCCACCAAAACTTACGAAGTTTCGACAACACTAGTAGTGGTTATCTTCCTCAGGCGACAGTAGAAGAGACTTGCATCATATTGTCCACACTCCAGCACTCGATTATTTCAACAAATTTTCTTGCTGTAAACGTTTGAATTTTCCTCCCAACCACAGCTGGCCTTGAGTCATGTCTCAGTGCTGCTTGTGTTGCTCACATCAAGATCTTGACATTCGTCTTCGTGATTCTTCCTCCCAGTTGGTATTGGAAAAGGATGAAAATTCTGCCATCTTGCCTCGAGTTTTTCTGTCAAACCAGGTGTTACACCTGATGATTACACCTGGTTTGACAGAAAAACTCGAGGCAAAATGGCAGAATTTTCTTCCTTTTCCAATACCAACTGGGAGGAAAAATCACGAACAAGAATGTCAAGATCTTGATGTAGCAACACAAGCAGCACTGAGACCTGACTCAAGGCCAGCTGTGATTGGGAGGAAAATTCCAATGTTTACAGCAAGAAAGTTCGTTGGAGTAGTGGAGTGCTGGAGTGTGGACAATATGATGCAAATCTCTTAAGACTGTTGCCTGAGGAAGACAAAACACTAGTGTTGTCGAAAATTCGCAAGTTTTGGTGGAAGCTTGAACAATTTTGGTTGTGCATTTTAGACTGTGGATCTTAGATTTGCAGCTGTGGAGGGTACTGGGCGGACCAGTCCTTTCTACGGTGACCCCTTTGTTCTTAGCATGGTAGAGGTAGATTGGAGCGGAGCACAAACCAAAGCGGAGCACAAACCAGAGCGGAGCGTAGGTCGGAGCCTAGTCGAACAGTGATCATTATGACGGTGGTTAGAAAAGAAGGACGAGCCGGATCGCACCATCCGCGGTTTTAACAATGGAGTCTGCGCAGTGAGATCCGCAATGGGTAGCGATGCGGATGGATACCTTTGTGTGTGCGGCTATCTGATCCATGGAGCAGACAGCATCCGTGTTGAAGAGGGTAGAAACCTACCGGCAGTCATCCTACGGTTACTCAGATGTCCCCCCCCCCTCCCTTGCGTAGCAAGGACAGGGCGGAGAACGACAAGGGAGCGAGGAACGACAATTCATCTTGGACTGCGAGCCGGTCGCAGGAACATCGGTGCGGCTTCGTAGCTGTAGAGCCGTGGAGCGGACAGCAGCCTGGGCGGCGATCCGCCCCCTCTTCTCCTCCGTTCCTCTTGCTCATGAAGGCGGTCTCGAGGAGGGTGGATCACACTGAAGTGTGGAACAGGAGTCCGGCCAGAGTGGCGTGCAGGTGCCGATTGAGAGATGAAGCCGTCGGATAGGGATCGCTGAATAAGCAGATTCTGGCGGGTTGGGATCGAGGACGACGTTGTCACTTGAACGTCCTGGATGTGCAATGGAGGATGAATCACAGTCGTTGGACTACGGAGCGGTAGCGGAGCGAGGATAGGGCCCAGCAGAGTCTGCAATCGCAAGGATCACAGGAGTCCATTTCTTGTGCGGAGCAAAGGATGACAGCGGATCGTGAAGCGGAGCGAGGATCCTAAAATGGATCGGGGAAGGCTCAAGGACAACCAAGCGCGGCGATTGCCCTAGGAGAAAAGATGATGATATGCGACTGCGA
Organism: Lithobius niger; assembly: GCA_023313725.1. Lineage (NCBI taxonomy): Eukaryota > Metazoa > Arthropoda > Chilopoda > Lithobiomorpha > Lithobiidae > Lithobius > Lithobius niger. The sequence continues at coordinate 57,494 of JAHWFP010160088.1, read as the reverse complement.
TCCGTATTCATAGTTGGTATCACTTCCAGACATGCACAGTATTAAAAGCCCGGCATGGAAGACAACTTTCTTCTAGGGGTATAAGAGCTCAAATGGTGGAACTGCTTTTTAATAAAGGAAGTGGCTATTTACAGGTACAGTACCTGCTAACAACTGGCTATTTACAGGTACAGTACCTGCAAACAACTGGCTATTTACAGGTACAGTACCTGCAAACAACTGGCTATTTACAGGTACTATACCTGTAAGTAACTGACTATTTACAGGTACTGTACCGGTGAGCAACTGGCTATTTACAGGTACTATATTTACAAGTAACTGGCTACCATAAAACTACTAACCTGTGTTTTTCCTCATTATTTACTAATGTTAAGCACATAAAGAATAATTATTTCGATTATTGCAGTTCGATTCACATTAAAGTATAATCTGCCTGAATATTCGAAGGTCGTCTAAGAAAATCCTAAAAATTCCAGTAATATCTAAAGTACAACCTTATTCGAGGAAGCATCAAATTACATAGCCATATGACAACTTTTCAAAAGCATCGTTTTGTCAGAGCTGACATTGTGGCGCGTGGTGTTCTCGTGTCGACTGTGAAACATACAGTCAAGCTCGTACAAAAGCCTGACAGTAGCTTGTTATTTAAATTTAGTATAAGCGATCGAAATTAATCACTATTACTCAATGAGTGTGGCACACGGGGATGTTGGGGCGGGGATGGGGGGAGATAGTCTCTCCCCCCCCCCCCAGACCCAAAGTAAGACTAAAGTTTGTTAAAAGTAGACAAAGCGAAAAAATGAACCATCTTCTACTTTGAATGTTCGAAATCAATCGATCACAATAGAAACGCTCAAATTTTTGTTTTTGAATTTGAGCGTTTCTATTGTGATTGATTGAAGTAGACAAAGCGTTTGTTACAAGAAAAAAAATTCTGAACGTTGGTTTTTATAACTTTTCAAAGATACCAAAATTGGTGGAAATGAGTTATTTTTTGGGAAACCCTCCTAGACCCCTACCTGAATTGTTGGGCCTCATTTTCAATTCTAATTTTTTTTTTGCTTCCACTCCGTCCCAAAAAATTTCGTAAAAACTAACAAGCGCCTCTGCTGCATACATTACATTTAAATGGTTTTTCACTTCCACGCATATCTCATAAACCAGATCCGACAACTCGTTCATTCATGAAATCCAAAAGAATCCGATTAATTGCAGCTTCGTAAAAAGACAACAGCACACTAGCCAAAAGATGAAAAATTACGAATACACACATTAAATTTTAATAGTTTCTTTCTACTGTGAGAATCTTATTACTGATCAGGCATGGCGGATTATTCATCAAATCCGCATAGGCCTAGGCTAGAATTGATATGAATGAATCGCAAATACTTTTACGAAAATCGCACGAGGCTATTCTGGCGCCATCTGTTGTCCTTTATATCGTTAAATCTTGCAGCAGGCGAAGGAATGCACAAACCATGAATAAAAAAAATTATCAGCAAAGTAAATATTAGCTACGCCTACGTAAATTGACCTAAAAAAATTATTTCAAGTACCAGTGAACAATCTGTAAAGGTTAACGATAATGATAACAGATAGTGCCACTGTTTAATCGTAGTTTTTCCATTCATAAACGTGCAACTGCCTGTGTGTAATAAATCCGCTTTTGCAACACTCAAAACTATACTGCACAAAGTTCACTTTTTCATGTAAAAATCTGGCCCATATCGCTCACATCTGACCCAGTTAACATCTGTTTGTGATAATATTTGGAGATTTGATCATCTTGGCCACGAGTGTAATAATCTTTGAGTCTAACTCAAGCGCCTTCCCGCAAAATTCACATTTATAAGGCGTTTTGTCGAAGATAGTATAAGCACATTGTTCTGAAATTACACGTTAAATTTGGATTTAAAGCACATCTAATGACCATAAACCATGAACAAACTAATTTATAAAAAAGTAAACGTCAGCTAAGCCAGCGTAAATTAATCTGAGAGAATCCAATACGTTTTCAGTCACCAGTGAACAATCTGAAACGTTAATGACACAAATGGACAACAGATGGCGCCACGATATCCTACGATTTTTTTCCGCATTCGTGAACACGCAACTTTTTATGCTCAAACGATCGCTTAACGAGGACGTTTTAGGTCAAAATCTGCCCCCGATTCCTCACATTTAGCGTGGCTAACCAAAATTTGTGATAATATTACAGATTTGGTTCTCATGGCCACCAGCGAGTCTGCCCGTAACTGAAAAGCCTTCCTGCAAAATTTACATCTGTAAGGCGTTTTGTCGAAGCACAGCGTTTAGAATTACACGTAAGACGTGGCTTTAACATACATCTGCAGGCTTTAGTAACGGAAATATTTAGTTACTAAATGAAAACCTTCATTGCAGTCTCTCCTTATTTTCGTAATGGTTTGCCTGGAAGATCAAACTACGATTCAGACAGCAATACAGCCGGCTGCTTTCGTGCCACTGGAATCTGTTAGCTATGGAGCCTCAATTCATTTTTCGAGCACTACCTGTGAATAGCCTGTAGCTTACCGGTACAGTACCTGTAAATAATCAATTACTTACAGGTATAGTACCTGTAAATAGCCAGTTGTTTGCAGGTACTGTACCTGTAAATAGCCACTCCCTTTAATAAAATAGGTAATGTATTATTTTCGTCGGGTATAAAAGTCTTCTTTAAACTGACACAAACTGCGCGTATTTCTCTCATCTGGTTCCAAAGTTATCGAAAATTTCAAGATTTGAAGTAATTTACCATGTGGTACTAGTACAAAAGGAGTTTAAGTATAAGCATATATTTTTTTCTACTGCCGATTCCGATCTGATACACATGTTGGTGACACTATGCATAATATGTATGACGCATAACTAAATAATACTGTTAGTGTGGTGCTGGGATTGAAACTCGCAGCATTCTTTGCGAGCAAAATTTAGCCTACAAGTTTTTATTCACAACAGGGCAATGAACTAGCTCAAAGCGGTAATTGCAGCAACATTCAGCAGTTTCGAGTCGAAACTTCCTAAAACATTTTATTTTTTAAAATCAGTTGCGTTTATTTATTTTCTGTTTCCTTAACTTTCTGTTATTACCACTAGATCTGTCATGCTTGGTTTTACTTAATTTACATAAGAAAATGAAGGAAAAATTCCAAGGGTCTTCAGGAACTTGAGTGATTTTTTTTTTTTAGTACTAATTCTATTGTTAACTTTCTAGCTCTTTTCCGGGTTTACAAGGTTCGGTACAAACCCTGCAACTACCATGGATGAGAGGAGGAAAAGAAAAAAATTTCTTACCTATGACATCAAGCTTGGCTGTGCGTGTGTCGTTTCCACCAGGAGAGGTAACAATGCAAACATAGGTTCCAATGTCAGAATTACGCGCTTCTTGTATCTCGAGGGTGCCATCTTCTTTAATTTTGATACGGGTTTCCTTTCGTGGATCCATTAACTTCTGGCCAAAGAACCATTTCAAATCATATGGGACTGACTCGTCGTGGGAAACTTTACATAGGAGACTAGCTTTACTGCCCAGAATAACTTTGGTATCAGACGGAGGCTGGATAATTTGCGTTTTGACTGTGGAATAATCAAACATACATATTGCAAGCATAAGCAAACAGTAGGATACAAATTACAAATTAATTTTTTTTTATTAAATCAACTTGAAAAAAATACCACTTACAGGAAAACAAAGCATAAAACCCAACAATGAAATGACACGCTGCTAAAAGCTAAATTATTGGTAAGCCAATAACAGGAACTTGCGGGCTTACATTTCATTGAGATAACATTATGGTATTCAAACCAAAAGACGTCATTTACAATTAACTGGCGTCACGGTAGTGATCCAACAGACATCGGTTTGAATCTGGTAACATCGTAAACAAATTAAATATAAGGCCTTCGTAAAGGTTTACTGATCAGCCATAATTAATGTGTTGTTTTTTGTTTTATTTATCCCTATATTAATTTCCATGATTTGTGTATATATGTGTATATATTTGTATATATATAACATGTATGACGCAATTCAGACGTAATTTTTAGCCTCTTAATTGACTGAAGAATAAAAAAAATAGGCCTATGCTTAAAGACTGGAGAAATAACTTGCTTTAACATACAATTGATATTAATTTTTTTTTTAAATCAATCATTAAAGAAATAAATTTTATTTAAATCAATCCACCAAACACACATAAACCATCAGTCAGTCAGTCCGTAAGCTTACCTAACAAAAAAACTTAAGATAGCTCCTCAATAATTTTATTTAATTAACTTCTGCGAGCCAAATTTAATGTTTGTTAAGCTGAATTGGCTCAATTTAGAACCTTATCGCTGAACTAGAAGAGCGTCAAGTAACAGGAGGGAATTTGATCACCAGAATTGTCCCTCCAGTTACTACAATTTCTTCTCATTCAGTGTTAAGGTTCCAAACTACAGCCAGAATTAGATCTCACACCTGACACAAGCGCTAGGTAAGCTAATTCTAGCCTGAACAATACGTTTGGTAGGAACTTTGTCCGGGCCCCTTTTCCAGTTACTGATCAAGGTGTGATCGGTTATTTCAAAGCATTATGTGGTATACTTGCATCCCTTGGCTGTGAGACCTAATATTTTGCTATTTACCAACTATTACTAGAATGGATGCAGTTTATTTTGTTGATTTGTTACTGTGGGGTACATCTGAAAAATTGCTAGGCTGAAAAGAATAAAAAGTATGCCAGCAATCCAGCAAACCCAGCAAATTAGATAGCCCAACCTGTCATGGTACTAAGAGAGAATACCAAGTTCCTTCAGAAAGTATGGAATCCACTCAGGACATTCTACTGCTTTTTCCACGACCTGAAGTATTTCAGTTTGAATTCTCAAGTTAGCCCCTTCCCTAGTTTTCTTTCTTTTAAAATGTCTAAGGTTGAATGACATTTTACATAACAGCATTATACAAGCATATGTCTGCACATTATTGTAATCATTAAATTCATTACCACCAAATACATTTACAGTATTTTTTAGCCTTAATGAAAAATAAAATCTTCTTTCTTCATGGTGTACTGTAAAGTTTACCATTTTTTTCTACAATACACCATTTATCCTGCAAAGTGGGAAGACGCTACGAACTTTAAGATATACCGTAAATCACAGAGTTAAACATCCATCCCTTAATTTTTTTTTATTTCATGATTTGCAGGGCCGTAGGATGCAAATTAAAAGTGGTACAGCCTAACCACATCAGCTAGGGGGTCTTGGGGAGCACTGTGAAGTTCCCCTAGCTGGGTCCCGGGGAGAACCGCGGAAGGTAAAAAAATTTCTGGTACCATCTTATCTGTCTTTGGGAGGCCATGTTTTGAGAACTTTAGAGGACTCCTTTTTTTCTTCTTCTTTTTGTTGTCTTTTGTAGTTCGTCCCACGACTGGGGTTCATTTTCCCGTCCGACATAACTTCTTAGTTGATGCCCCTCCCCCTCCAATTTCGGCCATGAAGCTACTGTGTGCTATTAAAGTGGCACTCACCTATTGAAATTATGCAGAATCTTGCAACATCTAGCGCTATCTAGTACTATCTAGCTCTTGCATGGATCAAGTGAAGGAATGCACAACCTCATTTTTTTTAACGAAACGAACAAGGCACGATCCTCCTAAATTATTGAAGGAAAATTTGGTACGTCCTCGAGCACCTTGGAAGCAAGCTGTAAAGTTCAACAATATAACTGCCGCTATATGCCCCCACAGTATTTTCGTACGATTTTCAGTCGGTGATAGTGCCTCTTTACGTGTTAAGATTTAGATGGGAAGGGGGCAAGTTTGTGTGTTTATATAAGCTGTTAGTGTATCCAAATTACGTGAGGTCGGTGGAAAGTCCTGTGTTTGAGTTTCATTCGGGTTAGTTTATTTCTTTCTCAGATCAGTGTATCTTGCATCATAATAAAGCATAATAAGTCTGTAATGCAGCCTGTTTGCTTCGTTTACCCTACCTTGTGATTTATTGTTATTTACGCTAGGTCATTTTAGGATCTTACCATTATGTACGTAGCAACGTAGACTTACAAAACTTAGTTTTAATAAAGTTACAATAGGTTGGCTGCTGTGTTGGGCTTTTTGCAAAGTTTGGTATTGACTACTTGCGGAAGCTTGCTCAGCGTTTCTTTTACTTCTTTCACCCAAACCCCCTTCTCTTGGTCCAGCTCATTGTCCTTCGTCGGGTGGGGGAAAATAGAAGTAGCGCTCAGTTTATGCGTGGAATTGTATACTATCGCAATATTGGATAGTTCCATGGATTATGCCAGCGGGACAGACGCTACTCATCAAAACTAGTCAGGAAAGCCACGAGCGTGTTACAGGGCCGCTTCAAAAGTTTGACGACAGCAGACGCATTGTATGTGCTTGGAAGTACGGAACTTTAAAACTTGTATGCCGAAAACTGGTTCGGTAAATGCCGCACCAGCCGTACCGCTTCCTACGGTCATGATTTGGCCTAGTTCCAAGTTAAATAAAAAAAGAGATTGACAGTTCACGAAGCGGGGGGGGGG
>JAHWFP010160088.1:19910-50847 GCA_023313725.1 Lithobius niger | reverse complement strand
CCCCCCCCCCCCCAAAAACCCAAAGAAGTTAAGCAATAGAGCGTCATAGCGTGATTTGAAAGCGTTGAGTGAAGGAGCGCAAACAACAGATTGAGGGAGGGAGTTCCAGGGTTGAACAACCCTTTCCATGAAAAAGTGAAAGCGTAGTTTAGTCAGAGATACAGTGCCAGAAATAAGGAGTGGGTGGCCACGAGTGAAGTTGACATTTGGAATGGGTGACTGGACTAAACATCGCAGGACAAAACATAGCCGGACTAAACATTGTAGACAAAACATCGCGAGGGCAAAACATCGCTAGGACAAAACATCGCAAAGACAAAACATCGCATGGGCTGAAATCGTTCAAAAAACATCTGTTATTCAACACTTTTTAAAGATTTATCTTATTTGTTGTTTTCTTGTACTTTTCTTATACTTTTCTTGTACTTTTCTTATACTTTTCTTGTTTTGCATGAGCTCTTAATTGCGCTTTGTTTGATTTTGGAAACCTTGTTTTTCACATTAAGTGGAGTTTTTATTCCTGTTTTTAAAAAAAACGTAAGCTTTCTCTTGTGGTGAGAGGTGAAGTTCGTCTTCGAATATTTCCATGTAAACTGTCCTGAAATAAACTACTAAACTCAACCTCAGTAACGGATCGGCTATTACAATGGGGGGAGGGGGAAAATGGGGATGAAAGCCTAGTAATGTATCATATTTCCTTGTAAACTGTACTGAAATAAACTCATCTCAACTCAGCAACGGATCGCCTATTACAATGGGGGAGGGGGAGATTGAAAGTCTAGTAATGGATCGGTCTATTACACGGCTCCATTACCTAGTAATAGGCCGATCCTGTTAATGGATATAGATAAGGGGTAATGAATAATAGTATGGATAATGGTAATGGATAAGAGGTGGGGGGAAGAGGGGGAGAGCAAAGGTCTGGATTTCGTTTAGTTCGACAAGGTGTTGTGCGGATCAGTAATCCTGCCGTTACACCAACTTGCGTGGTGTGGCACACAATTTTAATCTTCAAGTTACCTAATTCACAGACTTCGTTTTTTTTATATAGCCGTTTAACTTTTAACTGATTTTTAATTACACTTTCTTAATTTTTTTAATTTTTTATGTGAACCAATGTACTTAATCTTAAAATCGTCATTCAACTGAACGTGCTGCTGAACCTCACCTCACACCACAAGAAAAAAAAAGCTAAACGTTTTCTTAAAAACTGGAATAAAAACAGCACTTAATGTGAAAAACAGGGTTTCCAAAATCAAACAAAGCACGATTAAGAACTCATGGAAAACAAGAAAAGTACAAGAAGAGTACAAGAAAACAACAAATAAGAAAAGTGTTTAAGTGTTGAATAACAAACGTTTCTTGAACGATTTCAGCCCATGCGATGTTTTGTCCTTGCGATACATTGTCCTAGCGATGTTTTGTCCTCGCGATGTTTCGTCCGCGATGTTTAGTCTGGCGATGTTTAGTCCTAGAACCTTTGGAATGAGGGAAAGAACAGGGTCCACATCAAGAAGATTGTGAATAAGTTGGTAGGTAAGTATCATGTCGCCACGATGAAAACGATCATGAATGGAGGAAAGCCCAAGTTTAGGCGATCGGAATAAGGTAAGGAACGAATAGTGTGACACCATTTGGTAAGGCAACGTTGGCAGTTTTCGAGACGATTAATTGAGTAAAGATTGTAGGGACGACAAATTTGGGAGCAGTAACCAAAGACTGGGAGGAGAAAGGTTTTATATAAAATAGCAAACAAGGAGGGTGTAAGGTTGGAGAAACGTTTCAGTACAAAATGGGCTTTACGAAAGATTTTGGAGATGACATTTTCAGTGTGAAGAATGAAATTTAGAGCGTTATCAATAAGGATCCCAAGGTCAGGATGATTAGTAAAAGAAGTGATAGGTTTGCCAGAAAGATAGTACGGAAAGTGAGGATTATTATTCCCAAGGTAAAGGACGTGACATTTATCAGTATGAAAAAGAAGGGAATTGGTAGAGGCCCAGTGCGCAACACATTGGATATCTTCTTGAAGTAATGTGCAGGAAACAGAGTCAGAGAAGATTTTAAGTCGTCAGTATAGCAGGCATTAGAAGAACGAATTACAGAAGGTAAGTCAGAGATGAAAATATTGAACAGGAGGGGACCAAGAACGGAGCCTTGAGGAACACCAGCGGTAACGTGAAGCCAAGGAGCGGAGGAACCACGAAGGACGACCCGTTGCCACCTATGGAGTAGGTACGAGTTAAGCAGAGAAATAATGCCAGGAAGAAAAACCGAAAGTAGTAAGTTTGGACAAAAGCGTAGCATGTGAGACAGTATCGAAAGCTTTACTGAAATCAAAGAAAACAAGGTCACATCGTAGACCAACGTCAATAAGCTTGGTAATGGGATCATACGTAGAGAGAAGATTGGTGAGGCAAGAACGTTTAGGAAGGAAACCATGTTGGGTGGCCGGAAGAACACTGAGTTGAGAACATTCATCAAAAAGATCAAAGTAGATTAACCGTTCAAGGATTTTTTTAATGGATGAGAGGAGACTTACAGGTCTGCAATTAGTAACAAGAAAAGGGGAACCCGATTTATGAATTGCAGTGATATGAGCATCCTTCCTAGGAAAGATACTAGACAGGATGGAATTGGAGAAAATGTGAAACAAGGGGATGGAAAGAGAACTGGCACAATTACGAAGAAAAATAGGAGGAATGTTATCAGGACCTGAAGAAAGGTCTTCCCTAAGGGATAGGAGAGAGGAAAGAACATCGGTCACACTGAAAAGAACAACGCCAGCTGCAGGTGGAATAGGATTGCGTGAAGATGCAGGAAGGAAAGTTGTGGAGAAAAAATGATTTAGCTTGGAACCAATGGTAACATCATCGAGGAAGAAAGTATTGTCATCATTTCTGATACAGCTTAAAGGGACAGTTTTGTTATCATTCTTGAGGTAAGAAAACAGTAATTTGGGGTTTCTTTTGGAACGTTGAATAAGGTTGTTTTCAAACGAAGTTTTAGAAAGTTTGATTTGCATGATAGCATTCTCCCTAGCAGCGAGAAAGTTTGCCGTGTTAGATGGAGACGGAAAGGAACGAAGCAGACGATACAAACGCTTTTTTTTTTGTTTAATGAAGCACGAAGTTCAGGTGTGGACCAGGATGGGCGGGAGGAAGAAGGCTTCTTGGCCACAGGAATGAAACGGGAGATAATGGCTTAAAGGAAGGCGGTAAGTATTTGAACCTGCGAGTCAACATGAAGATCTTCAAGTTCGGTAGACCAATCAATGCAGGAAAAATGTAATTAATAAGCGTGTAGTCAACTGAGCGAAAGTTGTAAGAAGGAGAGGGACTGGCTTTGGTAGAAAAGTCAATATCAAGTGAAATAGTGAGGACATCATGATCGCCACGCCCAAAGGCAGGTGAGTATTAAGGAGAGGTTGAGAGAAGGAGAGCAAATAAGCAAATCAAGTAAACTGGAGCAGTGGTTTGAACGATGGCAAGTAGGTTTCGTAACGTGTTGTACAAGATTATGGTCTTGGATAAAGTCCAGAAACTCAAGACTGGCACTTGGATGAAGTTCGGAGGTAGTGGCAGTGTGGCACTAAGCCAGTTGATATTAGGCAGGTTGAAATCCCCCATAGAGAAGAAAGGGCACGTTGGGTTGGTGGGCACAGCATTGTTAAGCATGGAGAGAAAACTTGGCCAGTGTGTGGGGTAGCCTTTTACTGGAGTTCGGTAGGCACAACCAATAGTGATATTGCCAGACGACGGAACGATGATCGAGCATCACAAGGATTCCCATACACCGAGGGAGTCGAAGTAAGAGCCACTACGAGAAGACGGAATATTGCGTTTAATGTAAATGAGCACACCTCCGTGACCACTGAGTAAGCGGTCACTGCGGTAGGTTGTGTAGCCATTAAGATTAATGTTTGAGTCCGGGATAGCTGGAGTGAGGTGTTTCGGAGACGCCAATAATATCAGAAGAAAGTTGACAGGTGGCAAATTTAACTTCATCAAGTTTGTTACAGAGGCCCATAGCATTAAAATACAGGCACGACAGGCTATGAACACGGGTTTGGACAGTAGTTGTAGTGATGAATGAAAGTTAGGTCTTGGAAGCCTCCTCCAGAATTGAGCTATGATGGCTGCTGCAACAACTAGCGACACTTGCATTGTCACTAATGGACTGCTTCTCGGTATCTTCTTGGGTGGTAATCTGAGTTGTGAGTTTGCCTTGTACACTTTTGTTTTTTCGATAAGTGATATTGTCAGTGGGAAAGGACTGTGGCGACTTAGAGTGATTTAGAGTGGCCGTTTTCTTGATGCTGCGGAGATGGAGACACATTGGTCTGACACATGAGTTTCGGTTGCGTTGGATGTTATTTTCAGATCTAGTAGCTTTAGGCTTGCCTAAAAAATGTAAAATTTTGGCGTCGGGTGGGCCAGATATAGGAGCACATGATAATGTCGGTATTTGATTCTGAAGTCATAACACAGAAAGATGTGTAAGTGGGATACCTTGTGCGAAGTTGAAAACAACCGACAGTAAAACTGAAAGAATTGCGAATGAGTTTAATAAATGAGTCAGCTGTAGATTGGGGTGAAGCCCACCTACGAATATTTTAAGTCACGAAATGATCACAAGGGTCCAAACAGATCACATACATGGCACAGCAGACCCAACTGTCTGAGGTTTTCAATGCTTGATCCCACTACATCCCAAGTTTAAGTCACTATCCGGAGTTTTTACAGTGTTTAGCCCTCATTTGACCCCAATTGATGATAAATTGTGACCTGTGTTTGCTGACTGGCCCCAACAAAGTCACAGTTTGGGGCCTGCAATTTGTAGACCCCGGATAGGCCCGAAATGATCACAAACTGCGACTTCAGAATATTAAAGTTTGGTCACACAAGACCCCTACTTGGCCACAGTTGGAGGCTTTATCGCCCTGCGCCCTGTTTGACCCCACCTGGTCACAAACTGTGACTTAACCCTTTAAGGACTGCGTGCGCGCTGAGAACTTATAACTGACTTGTAGAAAAAAAATCGCAGCTTCTCACCCAGTTGAGGTAAGGGAATGAAACCTGTGTCATTTTTATCCTTAATGATCTGGCTTTCATATCCCAGTTTAAATTTTACTGTAATTGGCTGGAAGTTTTCGATATGACTTGTAGAAGAGCTGTAAACAATGATTATGCAGAGGGCGCATTCGGGCGCACCCGTCCTTAAAGGGTTAAGAATATGAAAACTTGGTCACACAAGCCCCAGTTGGTCACAGTTTGGGACCTGGCAAACTTGGCCCCAGTTTGACCCACTTGGTCACAACTGGTGACTTCAGAATATTCAGGCTTAGTCACAGGACCCCCACTTGGCCACGGTTTGGGGTTTTAACACCTAGACCCTCTGTTTGACCCCACTTGGTCACAAACTGTGATTCAAGAATACTACAACTTGGTCACACAAGGCCCTAGTTGGTCATAGTTTGGGACTTGACCACCTTGGCCCCAGTTTGACGCCACTTGGTAACAGTTGGTGACTTAAGAATATTGAGACTTGGTCACAAGATCCCAACTTGGCCACGGTTTGGGGTTTTAACACCTAGACCCCTGTTTGATTCCACTTGGTCACAAACTGTGACTGCAAAAAATTACCATTTGGTCATACAAGGCCCTAGTCAGCCACAGTTTGGGACTGGATTAACTTGGCGCCACTTTGACTCCACTTGATCACAATTGGTGACTTCAGAATATTCAGACTTGGAATTTGGAAGAGACAATAACGCTTACCCCAACTTGAAGTTTCAGATTGCTTCTGCACTGCGAATTTTCGGCAGGATTCACTCAAGTTTTTCAACTAAGTCTTCCGCCTTCATCAGGCACTGGTTGTTTAGCACACTAACGTAACATCACTACGATTTGAAAAACGTGTAGTGGGGTACAACTGCCAGTTACGTTGACAGTGGCTCCCTCTCTTCTCCTTCTTTAGGTGGTGGTGGAGGGAGGTAGACTTTCCACATGTAAGAGAAACCAGAAGTGAGCTCTGGTGTGGTAATATTGGCTATTACTGTATGTGCGGGTTCTTGGATATTCATGAGTTTCACTTGATTGTTTCTGAGAAACTGAATAGCAAGGCATTTGAGGGCTCGTAGGTGTGGCTCGAAGTGTGTGTTTGATTTGAGTATCATTTTGGTTTGTTCCCAGGCTATTTCATGATGGAGGCGGTGATGGTGGGCCGCAATTCCATTTTCTTTTGACTTTTTTATTCTCGACGTCTGTCATGTGCTCTTCAAATCTTAGTGATGTTACGTTAGTGTGCTAACAACCAGTGCCTGATGAAGGCGGAAGACTTAGTTGAAAAACTTTAGTGAATCCTGCCGAAAATTCGCGGTGCAGAAGCAATCTGAAACTTCAAGTTGGCGTAAGCGTTATTGTCTCTTCCAAATTCGTTAGTTAGCCAAGTAAAATAAGCCTGTCGGCATTCAGAAAAGAACCATTCTTGGCCACGGTTCGGGGGTTTAACAACTTGACCCCTCGTTAACTCCACTTGGTCACAAAATGTGACTTTAAAGAGTTCTGCAACTCGGCCACACAAGGGTCGAGTTGATCACGGTCTGGGAATTGGCCCCAGTTTGACCCCACTAGGTCACAACTGGTGACTTAAGAATATTCAGGCTTAGCAACAGGACCCCCACTTGGACACGGTTTGGGGCTTTAACACCGAAACCCCCTGTTTGACCCCACTTGGTCACAAACTGTGGCTTTTGAGAATACTGTTAACTTGACCAATTCGGCCCCAATTTGAGCATACTGGTCGCAGTTGGCGATGCAAGAAAGTCCTTTAAAAAAATTTTTAAATAGGGGACAATTTTTTGGATCAAAAAGCAAATTCTTGGGTCTAAAAAAAAGGCTTCCTATTTTCAAAATTAAAAAAAAAAATAAACTTAGGATGCCACACAGCAGGGCCGAGAATTCTCCAAATGCCCCAGAAACTGACCCAAAATTGCCCAAAAATACTGCCCCAGAATATCATCCTTAAAATAAAAGATTTTCAAAAGAGTGTTTGTTTTTTTTGTCCATTTTATATATTTGGTAGCATTTTTCTAAACACATTAAGAAAGACAAAGTTGGAGATAAAGAACACTGCAAGACTATATTTTTTTTTTCTTTTAGTCCAATGAAACAAAGTTTTGCCCTAATATTTTTTTTTTAAATTGGCCTGCCCCATTGTAACCAAGTTAGTCTGTTACTGAATTTCCTCGTCCCCCTGGGACTACTTTTATATGTGAATCCTGATTACAACAAAGGAAATCTTGAATTGTGGATACACACTGAATTTATGCACCAAAGGAAGGTCAAAAATAGGACCCACTTTTTCGGACTCAAAATAGGGTTTTCATCCTAGAAAATTAGATTCTATTTTGACTGATTTTGGGGCTTGGCCACCTTGCGCGCCAATACAAAAAAAAAAAAAACAATAACGTCACTGTTTGTGATAAAGTCTTTGAACCCAGCAAATTAAACGCTATTATTGAGCCAAATAGCCATCTAAAGTTCTTATATAAACTAAAGTACCGGCGTAACACTATCTAAATATTTATAGGATTTACTATAATTCAAAGCTGGTCCTGGCTGGTAAAAAGAAAAATTGTGAAGCGTGTTGATTCAACTGTTCAAACTAAGCCAAAGCTGGAACCCAACATAGAAAAATCTAAACATTTATGCTCAACAACTTACAACAAATAAAATTATGCCAGTTTAAAAGGTGACTGAAAGTTCTAACTACGTGTGAATTTTGTATTTAAAAGAAATTATTTTATTGATAAATTATTAAAATTCTTCAACATTATTGTAGTTATAGAGTAATTACCAGTTTGTTTAATTATAAATGTGTTGTACGTACAAAGACTTAGATGCCAACTCGTAATAATGTCGCAATATGGAAGCTGAGTTCGGTATAGTTTGAGAACGTCAAACGAAGTGTGACACTTCCTTAATTTCGTGTAGATTTTATTTTGAGTAATAAATGGCTTCTATAGTGTAAAACAATTAATGCCAATTAATTGTTTAAAACAAAGTCAAACTGCCTGAAACTTTAGCACAAATCAATTAATGGAAATCTCACACCCATAACTTTTAACTCTTAAGGAAAAGTGCCTATATAAGATTTACTCACGAGATCCAAACATGTCAGTAAAACAAGGAATGATGTCAAAGAAGGGAAGTGATAGGATAAATACATAGTGCAGGTCCAAATACGGTACATAATGTAATGGTAAGAATAGTGTAATAGTGTATAACTCCTGTTACTTAGAACTTTAGAACTGATACAAAAATAAAATAACAGAATTCAAATATCAACTGTCACTTTTCTTTTCCTTTTGGCTGGGATCAAGAGACTAGCTGTGGTCACATACTGGGATCAATTTGGGGCCGAAACATACATTTTGGTGACTGGAGTCTTCTTGGTCACTTTTTGTCACAAACTGGGGTCAAAAATTAGATCACAACAGCCTGAATTAAGGTCTGTTTGGGACCAACTGTGGGGTTTATTTGAGACCCCACAAAGATTCCATTTTGACCCCTACTGTGACCAAATATTTGATCACAACAAAGTCACAAATTGGTGCCAAATAACAAGTCACAAGGTCCCGAACAGATCCCGCATGTTTCAATATGATCCCTATCGTTGTGACCAAACATTGGACCCTGATAGGTCCCCTTTTGACCACTCATGGGATCAAATATTTCTGTAAGGGTTTAGAAGAAATCATAAGTGGCGGTTTTTACTTTTGCGGAAAAACAGCATAGCGTGTCTACTGCACGGTTAGGAGAAGAGCGTCAACGTCCTAACTAAACTTTTATGACCTATCTAATCATGGTTTACAGCCACCACGATGGGTAGTAAATTTAATTGCCTACTTCGGAGTTAGAATAAAAATTGTTTTGTAATTATTTAACCCTTGCAAATTAAATCGGACTCGGAAGTCAAACTGTCGTTTAAAACAACTTTCTTTTATGATTTAATAAAACATGACAATTTATCTTTACAACACTTCGTAACTAGTTGGTTACATGAAAAAAACTTAAGCTTTTAAAGAAAGCGCACTTGATTTACAATAAATCAGCAAAAGAACTGAATTAAGTTCACATTACAATTTGGACTAGAAAAGTCGGTTGAGTTATCACAACTCTCTGAGTCACATAATGACCCTTGCAATAGTAAAACAGTCTTTGAAAGAAATTAGCA
Organism: Lithobius niger; assembly: GCA_023313725.1. Taxonomy (NCBI): domain Eukaryota; kingdom Metazoa; phylum Arthropoda; class Chilopoda; order Lithobiomorpha; family Lithobiidae; genus Lithobius; species Lithobius niger. Next base: position 41,607 of record JAHWFP010160088.1, on the reverse strand, counting down.
ACCCTTGCACTAAAGTCAGTGAATCAAATATTACACTGAATCAAGATTAGTATTATAAGGAAACAACCTTTTGAGTGCTCTGCCTCAACGATAATACACGCGAGATCTTGGTGATCGTTGGATTATTCAATGAACACGAAGTTCATGTAAATAAGAAAAAAAGACTAAAATTGCAGGTACACCTACTTAATTTTAGTTTTTATTGCCTAACCGAAAATATACATTACCTTATTTGCACTAGTAGTTTCCCCCTCAGAGCTGCTGTATCCCCTAGAAGTTGAAGTCGCTTCCCTGCCGGGCTCGTACCTTACCAAGCATGCGCCGGGTTGCCCATATAAACCCTCGCGCAGCAGTGGTCCTCATCATTTCTCCACCTACCAGAACCTAGCTCATGGTGGGGAGGCTTGGGCAGGAATGAAAGTAATGTATATTTTCGGTTAGGCAATAAAAACTAAAATTAAGCAGGTGCAGGCCCTGCAATTTTAGTCTTTTTATAGCCGACGAAAATATACATTACCTTATTTACACTAGCAGACTTTGTAACTCGGAGGAGGCCTAGGTTCATGCACTGGCACCATTCCTCCTTATCGGAGTCTGTAATCCCGCGGTACGAGGCGGCGACCCCGGGCACAGAGTGTCCTGATGAAGACCATACTGCTGACCCGACCACATTCACTCATGGGCAGATAGGGACGCCCGTGGCAGGTGGAGGCAGATGCGGAGGGCAGCCGGACCGTTTGCCAGGAAAAGTGAGATCGGGAGTGCGGAAAGTAAAGTTATGCATAGAAATGTTTGGTAGTAACGCTTCATCGCATGCAGAGGTCTATCATGTGGGGACAAGGACAAGAGATCAACCAGGAGATGAACCCTCTTGCCTTGTGGGAAGCTGAAGAGCGGAAGGTTGAGACGGCAGATCCCACGGGCAAGAGGGACGGTCGTCCCGAGGGATGGCAGTGAGCGGATGCGGATGGAGGAGGGCGGAGGCGGAGGATAGAGAAATCCGAAATGAAGGCGGCGTATTTAAGATGCGCAGACGGATGGGATATGGTACTCTGTCCAATGAAAACAGCAGTCAATGTTGTAGGAAGGAGAGGTGAAGGCCGATAGAAGGCAACGAAGCAGTCCATTGCAAGAAATGCTGCGCGGATGCAGTTCCTGGGCAGGGGGATTGAGGACGATGATCGGCATTGGGCTGGTAGGACTCACTCATTGTCCGCACGCAATGCAGGTTGAGACGGCGGGAAGTAGATGGTAGGAGGCAACAGTGAAGCAGAAGGTACAGATGTCGGAGCGGAGGTGAGCGAGTCGAAGCGCATACAATTAGCTGGGGTTGAGCATCCGGGAGGACGCAGCACCGATTTGCGCTGTCCTAGATGTCGGAAAGAAGGCACCAGAGGCCGTTTAGGAAGTGCCCAACGGAGGGCAGAAGGCGGATGAAGGGCTAAGTTGTATACAGTGCCGGTGTAGGATCCTCGGAACGGTGGTTATCTTCTGATGGAGAGGATGTACGGAACGCGGAGGTGGATAGATCATCCGCTGACAGCGGGGCGTCCGCCTGGCGAGGCGGAGGATGAAAGTTGAAGGAAGACGCCGTTGAAGGGACTGGGGGGGAGGGGGGGGAGCATCAGCTGGCGGAGGTGTGTCCGAAGAGGACGCAGTTTGATAGTTATCTTATGATTAGGGTGCTGTGTAATAGTATGCGCAGACGGAGGCAATATGGAGGTATATCATACTTATTTCAAGTCGATGACAGTCTGCATGTCGGTGTGTGGATCGACGAAGCAGAGGATGGGCAGGTCTTACGAGGATGAGAGTGCTAGTATATTACGTTTTCAAAGGTACGAGGAGAAGCTCACGAGTGGATGCCCGTGCTGAGCGTAACGTTTTTTGGTTGAGAGAGGCCGGAGGTGATTTGACTGCGGTGGTATTTGAGAAAGCCTGTGTGTTAGCAAGGTCGAGAATAGCTATGTCCCTAAGAGACGGACGAACCGGTAAAGTGGAAAGGTGGGGTGGCTAGGATACCCCGGGCGTCCTTTGCTCGTGGCAGTGAAGCGGACGCGGAAGATCAGGAGGCTAGTGGACAGGATGGGTCCTGCAGGTGGGTAGTCTAAGAGTCCAACGGATGGTTGACTGATGTGGAGGCATAGTCACAGTTGAGGATAGTAATAATCAGCACCGAGGTGTAGTAGGATGTAAGTGCGTTGCCACTTGGTGTAGTCGGAAGGATAATAAAAAACTGGGAGCATCGTCACAAGAGGAGGCCAAATTGGGATTAGGAGATGCCAAGTTTACTTTTATATCCGTTATAGAGGATAGTCTTGTAGAGAAAGGTATCGGAGGGAAGCGTCCGCCCGCGGAGCGGAGGGAAGCGTCCGCCCGCGGAGCGGAGGGAACCGCAATGGAAGTGAAGATACAACAGTAGTCCCCGAGGCAAGGGCTGGAGAGAAGATGCCGCAGAGGTTGAGCTGGATGATGTCAGCGCCTAGTCAAGGCCTCGAAGCATATCTGCTACTGAGGATAGTTTCGTGGAGAGAGGTAGCGGATGGAAACGTCCGCCCGCGGAGCGGGGGGAACCGCAATCAAAGTGAAGGTACAATGGCAGCCTCGGAGAGGAGGTCAAGGCAAAGCCTTGAAGCCGAGGGTAAGGCAGGATGAACGACCGCCTGTCTAGAGGGAAGGTGCAGAGACGGGAAGTTGGCATGGCAGTCGTTCCGGCGGACGGAAAACCCTCTGAAGGAAGGAGGGATAACGGTGGTAAACCCTGTGAGGGCGGATAAGTTCTATCCTCAAGCAAAGGAGCAGTTGGCACAGCCTTCTGAAGAGGAGAGGGAAGCGTATGTCCGTTGGGCGGGGATGCAAGAAATGAAAACATCATCATGGGAGGATGGCGAAACAGTCGTCCGAGGACCCGAGGTTTAAGTTCTGAAAAGGAATGTACATCCAAAAAACTGCTTGTAAACAGCGGAAGGTAGGATAACTTCATAAGAAGAGGAGACAGTATAAGCTGAAAGAAGGTCCACGCAATAGGATGCGCGGATGGAGACGTCGCGGAGGGACATCATACCCTTGTCATAGAATCCAGCAGGTAGTAAAAGGTCCACCCAAAGGGGCTACACAGTGGGGAGGAGGACCGAAGACGAGGCATGTTGGTAAACCAAGCTGATCCGGCCATCACCCAGTCGTAATGAAGTCGCGTACCGTCGTAGGCAGAGGGCAAGAGGGACGGTCGTCCCGAGGGATGGCAGTGAGCGGATGCGGATGGAGGAGGGCGGAGGCGGAGGATAGAGAAATCCGAAATGAAGGCGGCGTATTTAAGATGCGCAGACGGATGGGATATGGTACTCTGTCCAATGAAAACAGCAGTCAATGTTGTAGGAAGGAGAGGTGAAGGCCGATAGAAGGCAACGAAGCAGTCCATTGCAAGAAATGCTGCGCGGATGCAGTTCCTGGGCAGGGGGATTGAGGACGATGATCGGCATTGGGCTGGTAGGACTCACTCATTGTCCGCACGCAATGCAGATGCGAGTTTGTCAGCCAAAAACAAGGAAAGGTCATTCCGAGGGATGGCAGCGTGCGGAGGGCGAAGGATCCAGACAAGCAGCCGGGACTGACGAGGCCGGATAGCAAGAAAAAAGGGGGAGGATATCCCCTTGCGTCCCTTTGCTAGCGGCACTAAGAGGCGGACGCGGACGTTGCGGATGCTAGTGCTGGGATACGGATGGTAAGCACAGCGTCTCAACGAAGTGAACAGCATGGCGGCTAGAGAAGAAAAGGTCGGTAGTAGAAGAGTGAATCCTAGCAAGAGCCATCTTGTGGACGGAAGCACCTGCAGACATGGGTGGTAGAGAATGCGAGGATAGTTAGTCCTGCGGATCGTCGGAGTTCTTGTGGAAAGAGGACGTATTGGTCTGTCCTTCCTTGCGGATGGCTGTCTCTGGCTGTAGAAAGCAGGATGGCCAGTAGAGAGGCTTGAAGTAGAGGAGGTGCATTCTGGTGGCTTTGCAGGAAGGAGGTTGCACCGTTCGTCCCGGATGTTGGAGATAGAGTGCCTCCCTCCCTCCCCCCCCCTCCCCGCTTCTTTTTTTTTATGAATCAAGGATCGGGAGGAGATCGCCGGGCGAGCCAGTTGGGTGTCCTTATCCCTTATCCGCAGGGTGGATGCAGGAAGGAAGAGACAAGCCGGAAAGCAAGGTTGAGGCAAGGCAGAGAACTGGTCCTGAAGGGCTTTTGTTGGAGCCAATAGTTTGAAAGGAGGCTACGCAATGGCATGCGTAGATGGTATCGTCACGGAGGAATTAAAGTTGAAAGAAGCAGTGAAACAGTTTATCACAGGAAGGGTTGTGTGGAGGCCGCCCCTAGTGGGGAGAGGCTGGCGCAAGCCGAACTGATTTTTCCACCGCCCATCCGCATGCGGATGCGAGTCCTGTTGGGTAGGAGCGGATAGCGGCCATCCGGAAGGATGGCAGTTTGCAGAAAGCGGCGAGGGGGGGGGGGGGATGGTCTCGACGACGAGCTATATAAGTGACGTGGCGTGTGGCGGAGCAGAGGCCTGCAGGCCGTACAGGCTGGAAACGATGAGGAACGGCGGATGGTTAAGTCAATAGATGCTGTCCGACGGAGGGGAGGATCGCGGCGGATTGAAATCGCCGAGAACGGTGGTAAGGAGTATACGCCGCTGAAGGTGTCTGACACGCGGAGGTCACGTGAAGGGACGACGGCACCTGTCCACAGAGGGACATTCCTTAGTCGACGTGGAGGATGGGGCTGCGGGGAGTCCCGTTTAGAGACGGAACCGAGAACCTTCATGTCCTGAAGGCCGAAGGAAAGCTTACATGAAGCGCCATCCGCGGTCAGAAGGTATGCGGATGAAGGATAGCTGGGATCGTCCGCTGAATTAGAAGGCAAGCGGATTGAGGATAGGCGGTGGGTCTTCAGGGAACAGCTCAAGAGCGAACGCACGCGGCGAGCGCCCTAGGAGAAATGATGAGGACCACCACTACGCGAGGATTTATATGGGCAACCCGGTGCATGCGTGGTAAGGTACGAGCCCGGCAGGGAAGCGACTTCAACTTCTAGGGGATACAGCAGCTCTGAGGGGGAAACTGCTAGTGTAAATAAGGTAATGCATATTTTCGTCGGCTACAAAAAGCCGGTTTTTAGGAAGGGGACCTTAAACCCTTAAATTATGGGAGTCCTAGACCAAAAATGCCGATGGCGTTTGACTACCCATAAGTTCAAATACTAGAGGTTAAGTTTAAGAATTATGACTATAAATTTAGAAATAAAGTTCCAAAATTAAATTCAAGTTAAACTAGTTACTATCTAAGAACTACTACCTTGCCCGGCATGGCAACACTGAGACAGAAAATCTCTGCTCCGACCGCCGTAGTAACCTCTAGCCTTTGAGATCTTGAGCTATGCTATCGATTTCCCACTGGAGCTGAGTTTATACCTGCTGCTTGGCAGCCAGGTAGAGGGAAACCGCGTAACTATAGGAGAGCGACGGGGGGATGGAGTGGGGTAGAGGGACCTCTGGAGGAGGAGAGACTGACTCAGACCGGCCAGGCTGTCAATACCGGAAGTGGGCATGAAAGCGCGGACGGGCAGGGTAGCTTCGAGCTCTGAGTGGAGGGGAAATTGAATGGGGCGTTTTGATTGGAAGGGAATATCTGCAGCATGAAGAGCAAAGGGAATTGCCGACGTTTGGGCAATAGAGGCCTTGGCTTGAAAAGTGCAACTGAGTTTGAAACTCATAACAACGTGAATAGGCCTATAAATAAGAACTACGATATTATGTATCACAACTATTGAAGGAGGGGGGGGGGGGATGGGAACGAAGTTTGATGCTAAGAATTACATAAGCTGTTTTAATTGAAGGAAAAGGCTTTTACTGTACAATCGGGTGAGGTTACTATGGTCGGAGCCCTGAAATAAAATACAAGATAAACACTGAATGTCCGGTAGAATAAAAATAGTTGAGTTTGCCATTATTGAACAAGGTAGAGTCCATGGAAATAATTTACGTTAAATATTGCTTTTATAAAAGCCTAGGCAAAAGATTAAAATAAACCAGCTTGTGTTTAAATGCTGGAACGCATTAAAATTACAGTGTGTTATCGCAGCCGCAAATAATAATAAAAGTGCAGTCGAAGTTTTCATGGTTGCTAAAATCGTCACCTTAGTAATATAAAAATGTCAAGTACCGGTCCTCATACATGTATGTGGTTGAGTGCCGATTGGCAGCCCCTCCTACAACAACACTAAGCTAGTCGGTTTTATGCCTGTAATAAAATTCAAAGTACAAATAAATATTTACACGTTTGGTGGAAAACGGCGACATGAATTGCGTGTGTCGGTGCTCAGTTTGAGCACTTTTTCAAAAAGCGGTAGAAAACAAAGTATGTTGAAATTTAAAGTTCTGTTTTCACAGAGTGGAAGAAAAAGTTCAGGGCTATTAAATGCTGCAAACCAGAGTCGATTCTGTCCATTTTCCGTGGAGATACACATTTTTGAAGTTGTGGTCTTGCGAATAGGCCTAGTGCTCGCTCATTCATGTCACTTTCATTATTTTTCATGAAACTAAAATATTTTTATTAGTTTTTTGCGATTTTTCATTTTTTTAAAGAACCGTGTTGGCGCCCATCCCCTTAAAAATCACAAAAATGTATAAATGTCCACTGTCCAGTAAGTGTTAACTCTGCGATTTACAGTAACCAAATAAGCCAAATGAAAGCAGAATAACTTTATGACATTCTGACTACAAACAAATTCAAATAATGTAAAAAAAGAAGGCAGAAGAGAAATAAAACTGCATTGAGAAGATAAATAGAAACGCCCGTCATAGCATCCGAGGACACTGGCTGCACACTGGGCTTCACTGCAGTCCCCGTATGCTACGACAGGTGTCCAAGAAGGGCAAAACCAAAAACTCACCTAAGACGGATACAAAAGCTGACGCATTAGCTGACCCCATCGTATTGGATCTGATGCACATATATTTGCCTGCATCTCCTCTCTGGACAGCAGCAATAAGCAAGGCTCCGTTGTCAAGGATCTGAATGCGTCCAGCGCTTTGGATAATAGCTGAATCTAAAGATTAAGGGAGAAATCAACTTCTCTAAAAACGACATGGTATTTACATTACTGTTGTCTGTTTTTGTGTGTGTATGTGTGTGTGTGTGGGGGGGGGGGGTGAGTTTACGGACAGGCAATCCTAAAACCTTTATAATTTAGATGAGAGCAACAAAGAAATCTGGTTACTTGTGAATTGAAAATGTAAAGCTAAACCATACTTTCGCCATTTCTCTTGACAAAAACTTAAGCTTCAAAATGCGGCCTTTTCTTAAACAGTCCAAATTGTAATTTTTGGTAGTTTTCAGATTTTATGGGAAAATAGAAAAATATGCAGCGTAGCTTTGATAGATATTTACATAACAAATTAAATACAGATCGTGACAATTAATTACTCCTATCAAGAATTTCTTGCTCCTATGAAGAACTTCATTGACAAATTTGCAAAAATTTACATTCTTTGTAGGTCTAAATTTCCTATATAATGTAAAATGTCCTATGATATGAAATCAATGCCTGGAACAGTTAAGAAATATTTACATTGCCCTTACAGAAAAAAACATACAAAAAAAACAAAATTGGAAAACCATGGAAAAGCTTCACAAACACGAAAACTGTATTGTAAAATAAATAACGTACAACTTATTTCACATGACCACATCAACGCTGTGAACATGAATTAAAAAATCTTCCATGATCTGATCACGAGGTTACAGAGACAATCAAGGACTCAAGTGACAATTACACATGAAATACTAGGTAGCTATACATTACAATTAGGACGCTTTGTGCCGGTTACTGGGATGCCATAGAATATTTTCCATATACGTTGGGAATTAATTTGCCATTTTTTAACTTTCTTACCATTCAAGAGCCATGTTGTGTTGGGTTTTGGTGTGCCATCAGCTTGGCAAGGTAACTGAGCATCTTTGCCATCATATACAGTGATATTCTGTGGTGCAGCTCGAATTTTGGGTGGTGATGCTATTAGCAAAAGAAGTAGATAATAAATCTTACAAATGACAAATTGTAACTGGTATGCAGTTAACTGAGGTTTCAGCAATTGAAAAAAGTTCTAAATTGGTAAGAAATGGTAGAAAATAATCTGATGCAAATAATATGTGGTTTACATTGTTAAAAAAAGGAAATCTTTGGTAAAATATTCTTACGAACTGCTACAATAATTACGATGGAGATGGAGAGGGACAGTTTTGCTAGGGAAATTCTAGGATCTTTTACATGCCACAATCAACATGAGCACTAGTGTATTTCCAGGGTCGTTTTATTCCCGAACACATATGCGTGGGATGAGGCCAAGCTGGAACCCAGGACCTCCAGCACATTACACAATCTTGCCAATACTGTCTATCCCCTCCCCCCTTTTAAATGGGGGGAGTTGGGGGGACCCTGTTTATTTATGCTATTCATGTGGACAATGTAAACACTTGAATGTGGAAGACTACATCTCTTAGCAATATATTGTGGTCATAACTATAATAGCCCTTGGCATTCAGCAATGGTCGATATGCCCATGCGGACTGTACATAATCTTCAATGTTATTTCTTATGTTGGAAAGCAAGAAACAAAAGAAGCGCAAGGGGGGAAATAATGTACGACAGCACATAATACATAAGCGTCCTAACCAATATCCTTATAGTGGAATCTTTAAATAGAAAAAAAAAAGGAAAATATACCACAGAATAAGGTTGACATATAAAACAATAAAATAACAGAACAGCAAGGCAAACAAAACTCTCTAAAAAATGTTCCTCCTACATTTTGAATTGAAAATTAAACAGATTACAAAGAAGACAACTTCGGCATATTCATGGTCGAAAGGTTACGTTAGACTGAAAATGTCTTCCTTTTAATCAAGTTGAGTGATGGCAGAAGTAAAATCCCACCTACCACACAACCTGACTGAAGCAGTTTAAAGTCGCACTATAAGCTCACACGCCAGCACAACAGAAACACAAAGTATGCTTAGCAGAAAGATAACATTTGGAGAGAGTTTGAGCTTGTACTTCTGTGTTATTATTGATAGTACACATCATTACACAGGAATGTTCCTAAGTCCATACAAGAACATTAGGTAATTCTGCATTTATACGATTTGAGAAGCCTGGAGGTGATAAGTTCTTGGGGTGCTCTTTAGGTATTAAGTATGGGGTTGCCTTTCATTCTTCCTTTCAAGGTTATTAACTTCTACCTATTCAGCTATGCATCATAGGCCACAGGTGTACAGAATTACAAAAACCAACACCCCAAAAATCTTAATGAAATTTGCAAGAAATCTACAATACTGCAAAGGTTGCTAAACTACCTAATGGTTTATCAATTTCCTGCATGGTTATTTTGTCATGTAAACCCATAAACCAGACAAAAACCCATAAGGGTAAAGGGACCCATCAAGTTTTCGCCACAGAAAGTAGTGATATCACAGCTAAAATCGCTGCACCCAGTTTGTGGACTGAACCGTGATTACTCAAGCTTAACTGACAATCAGTGGGGTGTCAGTTAAGATGGAGTGATCACGTTTAGGACGGAAAACTTGGTGGCAGCCAATTTGACTTCGATATTGCTACTTTCTATGGCAAAAACTTGATGGGTCCTTTACCCTTATTGGGTTTTTGTATGATATCACCCCTTTTGGTTTTCTGGTTTTGCTTTAGTGCAAGTATTGATGGTAAGCTCCTTATGAAAATATAATTGTAAATTGTTTCTTGAACAGCCTAAAGAAAATCGTCACTACATAAAACGATTGTAGGACCAACAATGTCCATAGAATGGGGGACACCTCACAAACTTGCAAAGGGGTCCCTGCCATGCCTACCCCCTCCCTCAACCCCCAAGATATAAATTCTATTTCTGTTCCTTTGAGAAATAGACCTATGGTCCCAATTAAGGAAATATGCACATTGCGAAGCGAAGGCAGATTGGCAAAAAACACCATGTAAATCAGATACGCGATGGCCATTTTATACCACCTTCAATTGTACTTCCCTGCCTTAGATGAATACTTTCAAGCAGAGAGGCTAGAACATGCTGGAGAGCTCTCATTCTAGCATCTCTGTAGGAAAGTCCTCATCATCTGGAACACAGAAGTATAAATTGAGGGTGAAGTAACAAGCTTACTATTTATACAATTTCCGCGTGCACGGAAGTGATAACCATCAGTCAGTTAACACCGTACATTTTATCTGAATTTTAATTTTCGGGTAGCGGCTGATTCTCTACAATTTTCACCTATGTTACGAGATGCATCGTAGATGATAACCTTGAATGGAAATATCACCCCTTACCACTGAAGTCATTATGTGATGACCAAAGATGTTACCAAAATGCAATTCCCTGCTGCGGACTTAGGAATCACCCTATGCAATGCTACCCACACTAATGCAGAATCAAACACTAACTAAAATAACCTAAAGCTGGATAAGAAAGATTGGGCTCTTACGTGTCGTATCAGTTTCGTTAAGTTCATTGGATGATTGACTCTCGGCTGCTCGCAACACAGTTGATGCTTGGAAGTACAGAAATATAGTTTGTGAGGCATTGCATGGACTTTCTGAAGCAACCCACCACCACTAGTGGCTGTTCCAGCACCATGCTCTCACAGTTAGTTAGTATAATGAAGATGTCAAGCAAATTAGCAACCATATAAAGTCTAGTCAAGTCTAAAGCAGCCTACTCTTCTAAGCTAAACTACTACCAGAACTTAATCATTTATTCTCCGTCTACAAGCGTGGTCAGTGCGTAACTGGATGAAGGGAGCATCAAGTGTGTCGTGCAGTGTGCTTCAAACATTTAGCATAATTTTGTGCACGTGTGCATATGTGCACACTGTCATTCGAGCCTTAACAACAATATTTCGATAGTAGGCCAACTAGAGAGACGTGATGGCCAGCATATAAGTTTTGATTTAATTCAGAAAAAGGAAGGCTTTGTTTGGCAAATAAATTTAAATCTACATCTAATGCTACATCTCAGTTTGACTCTATGATTATAGAGTAAGTGTACGTAATAAATTAATTTTCAAAACATATGAAAATGCTTTACGTTTTTCAGAATCGCGTCTTCTAAAACGGAATATTTTGCTACGTTAGATAACTTCTCATTTGATTTTGTCTAAATTTAAACAATGCAAGAGGTCTGTCAGTCAAAATGTCATAACTTTTTTTGAAATGAGATAACGATTTGAAATTTTATACGTGAATTCCCACATATGTGATTTACAATGTGAACTAAAATTGTATTACTTCATACTGCCAGTGAATTTTAATTTTGGTTATATATTTTTTTTATAATTAATGCAAATTGATACGAATTGTAAACATTTTTTTTTTAATGTGGTAGCAAAACTATCCTTGTGTACATCCCCAAACATCCCTTGCACCCCACCAAAAGGTCTACAGTTTTGAGTTTAAACACGACCTGTAGGACCAACAATGTCCATAGAATGGAGGACACCTCACAAACTTGCAAAGGGGTCCCTGCCATGCCTTCCCCCTCCCTCAACCCCCAAGATATAAATTCTATTTCTGTTCCTTTGAGAAATAGACCTATGGTCCCAATTAAGGAAATATGCACATTGCGAAGCGAAGGCAGATTGGCAAAAAACACCATGTAAATCAGATACGCGATGGCCATTTTATACCACCTTCAATTGTACTTCCCTGCCTTAGATGAACACTTTCAAGCAGAGAGGCTAGAACATGCTGGAGAGCTCTCATTCTAGCATCTCTGTAGGAAAGTCCTCATCATCTGGAACACAGAAGTATAAATTGAGGGTGAAGTAACAAGCCTACTATTTATACAATTTACGTGTTGTTTTTGCCAAATGCCTTGGCTTAGCCAGGCACACATTTCCCTTAATGAGACCAAGCGTCTGTTTCTCAAAGGAACAGAAACGGAATTTAGACTGGGAGGTTGAGACCTTTGCAAGCTCATGAGGTGTCCCCCATCCTAATGTTAAGTGTGTAACCTCAAGTTTGTAGGCCTCTTGATGGGGTGCAAGGGACTTTTGGGATGCGCACTGTATACAGATAATTTTCAGATTTTATGGATTAATGTGGAAGAATTTTTTGCAGACATTATCATGGGAGCCGTATCACCAAGTAATGACTTACAATTGTTTGTTTTGTACCAGTATGTTTATGGCCTAAATAAAAAATAAATAAATACACTGTGCTCTGGATTTGAGCTTAACAAACTGTATTAAGACAAACAAACAAAAAATAAATACCTTAAGAAAACTGGGAACAAGCTAAACATTTTTTAAATTCTTCTTGCTAAATAGGATACGTGCTAAGCAGTAACCACACGGAGGACAATCCCTTTAAAATAATTACTGGTACCAGTTCATCTTATGAATTTTGGAATTAGTCATAATAAGTTTAGAGGAATATGATGGTAGGATAAATGAATAAAAGGCTATATAATAAACAACTGATTGACAGCATCAACAAGAGCTAGGACGCTTCTCTAACACAAAATGAATGCCGTCATGACATGCATTACCGAATCATGCAAGTAGGACTATGAAATTCAACTTACTCTTTATTTTGATCCAAGTTGATGAAGATACTTCACCCGCTGCATTTGACGCTACACACTGGTAAATGCCAGCATCATCTGGATGCAGTTCATCGATGGACAACGTGTGATCTTCCTGCAACTTAATTCTAGTATCTATGTTTAACTCTAATGGCACAGTATTATGGTACCACATCAGGGAAGGCTCTGGATACCCTGTTGCATAACATGGAAGGTTTACATTGCGGCCATACTCCCCCTTGATTTCTGTACTTGCCCGAGAAGACAACAATGGTTTTTCTAGAAAATGAAATGCGTCCAATATGAATTTTTAAGTTTTCAGAGACATTATACAGTATTTAAATTGCAAAACCACCACAGAGGCTAAGGTGAAAGCGAATGTTCTCTTAACAACATTATTTTTAGTGGTTTATCAATAGGTTGCTTTTTTTAAGTTGGGAGGGGGGGGGGGTGTTTTAACAATAGATTTGTTGAAAATGATAGCTGCAACAAAAAAGTGATCTTTATGTTATGTCTGTTACGCTTAGATTTCAAAAGAAAGGATATTCAGCTTTCCAATATCCTTGCAAATTTTCCACAGTCTGGCTTTCTGGAGTTGGAGGTGCTCAGAACGACTGTCATCTTCAGGCTACTACAGCACCGTTCACTCAGTCGTGATTGTTCATCTGCTTTTTGAATGTGATGCGGGGCCATAGCCTCCGTAACTTGCAGGCCAGTACACCACTTTGCGAGCCATAGCCTCCGTAACTTGCAGGCCAGTACACCACTTTGCGGGCCATAGCCTCCGTAACTTGCAGTTCAGTACACCACTTTGGAGCCATAGCCTCCGTAACTTGCAGACAAGTACCGTAAATCGTGTATTAAAAGCCCAGTTGAAGCTAAAGCCCTAAAATGCTTTAAATTCAAAATCATGAAATAGTGGAGTTCAAGCCCACCCCTCAAATTGTCGTTTTTCTACGAAAAATTATCTAAAAGTTATATGAGGTGAATAAGGATAGTACTGCTTGCTATGTTTACTGGCCCCTTCTCCCTCCCTATAGTAATATAGTGGACTCTTCCTTTATCTCCTAGTACCTGCACAAGGCATCTCTCACCTAAGCCTCCGCCCTTCTTCACAGCAATTAAAAGGATGTAAAAATTAGACTTTCAGAGATCATTCAAAAGCTTCTAATTTTCTGTAATAGATGTCCAGAAAGGTTAGAAAATTGATAATGCTTGATTTAAAGCCCACCCCCCTATTTTTGCCAAATTAACTGCATAAGCCCATGGGCGATTTACGGTATCCACGATTTACGGTATACGATTTATGGTATACCACTTTGGTGCACTGGCCTGCAAGTTACGGTGGCTATGGCCCCGCGTCGCATTCAAAAAGCAGACGAACAATCACGATGGAGTGAGCAATGAGCCTGTGATGTAGTAGCCTGAAGAAGCAGTCATTCTGAGCCCCTCCAACTCCAGAAATCCAGACTGTCGAAAATTTGCCAGGATATTGAAAAGGTGAATATCCTTTCTTTATAAATCTAAGCGTAACGGACGTAAACGTGGCTTGGATCTTCAAAGTAAGCGATGTGAGATTTTTAAAGTGATCTTTAGATAGATTTTGCAAACGATGGAGAATATTGGGGCCTTTAAAAATGTTTATCAGTGCAATTTTTTTTATTTTAACAATGTGGTCTGTGGTGCAGTGCACACGTTAAGATAACTGTGTTTACTTACCAAACACTGTAACATTCGCTGACAAAGCAATGTGTTGGAAATTACTATTCCGTAGCTTAACTTCACATGCGTAGACACCATTATGTACGACGTCCAAATTTGTTAACGTTAGCGTTCGGTTCCAAGGATCGTCAAAAGTGTAGGAGACTTGCGCTTGAGTAATAACTATATCATCTTTTTTCCAAATTGTCTTTAGATGATGAATAGGTCTAAAGAAAAAATAAATAATAGAAATAAGCACAACTGCATAAAAAGAATAAAATTGCAGGGCCCGAACCTGGTTAATTTTAGTTTTTATGGCCTAACCGAAAATATACACTACCTGTTTTAATAGCAGTCCCCCCCCCCCTTTGAGCTTATTTTCCCCCTAGAATCTTGAAAGTTGTCTTCCCAGCCTAGCTCGTACGGTACTGAGCATGCGCGGGCCTTGGTCTGTTTATATAAGCTCCAGTGCAGCGAGCTGTTAGCATCATTTCTCCATCTTCCAGAACCTAACTCATGGAGGGGAGGGCTTGGGCGGGAATTAAGGTAATGTATATTTTCGGTTAGGCAATAAAAACTAAAATTAAGCCCTACAATTTTAGTCTTTTTATAGCCGACGAAAATATACACTACCTGTTTTAATAGCAGACTTTGTCTGTGGAGGAGGGCTAGGTTCAATTTTCCCGCAGTACGAGCTGGCATCCCGAGGAAAAGATACTTTTCCCGGTGAAGACACATCTGCGTTCCCAACCACTTTCACCATTTTGACAGAGTCGGAACTTCAGCAAGATTCCGGAAGGGATTGCAAGGTCAATCGGAGGGTGAGATTGGGGTTGCGGTGGCTCAAGGGTTAGTTATAATAAAATATGAAAGTGAAAATACACCGCATGCAGTGGTCTAGCATCAAAGGGTACAAAGCAAGGAATCGAGCATAAGTGCTGAAACAGCTTACCTTGTGGGAAGGAGGAGGAAGGTGCGGAGGCGGAGGCATTGTGAAGAAAACGGAAGACAGGCTGGAGGTATGTCTTGAGGATGACAGGTAGGATGGTACGTCGGAGAAGGACGGAGACATATGTAGGTAGAATGTGCTCTTAAGGCCACGACGAAAAGACTTTTTCCCTTTTGTTCTTCCTTTCCGCCTTCCTTCTTTTGTCTTCATTGTTTGTTTGTTTGTCAAAAAAAAATTTTTGATGAATGAGGCGTACTCTAGCGTAAAACAAAGCGAGGAGAATGGTCATACTTTCCTTTGAAGAAAGGGAAGGTAAAATCGGACGCCTCACCAGTTCAAAAGAAAACGGAGGTGTGTGGTTGTAAAATTTGGAAGGTGAAAGATGCTTACGGAATCATCCTAAATCCTAAGGCTACTCCAGTGGCGTGACAACAGTGGGTATTGTAGGGTCTGGCGCCAAATGGAGACGGAAAGAGTCTTCGGAAGAATTTGATTTGGTTGTGATAGTCGTTGTAGAAGCGGAGGCTGGGCGAGTAGAAAAATGTTAATTCGAGTCGAGCCGAGCCGAGTTTGCAACAGAAGAATCGAGTATCGAGCCGAGTTCGAGTATTTGATGAAAATATTTTGTTTGCAAGTTTCTCTTCAATTTGGTAAGATAATAAGAACAAAGATGGTGCATAGCTGACTGTGTGGGTCATGGTTTTCCAGTTTTAAAGATATAACTTGAAAAATGGTTTCAATTAGTGACTTTTAATCTGCACCACTGAAAAGCGAGACGATCGATTTGGTATACTAGAATGTCAAAATCGGTCAAAAATTGATGAGTTATCGCATTTTTCGGCTCGGCTCGAATTTTTCGAGTATCGCACATCCCTAGAGAGCATGAGAGGTGGCAGTCGCAGAGGCGGATGGTTGTGAGTGAGGAGGTGTAGTAGATGGAAGGCTTCTGTAAGTCTACTGAGATAGGCGGAGGAGTCGTAGAATGAGTTGGCGCTGAATCAGAAACTGGAAGCGGCGGGGTGTAGTGTTGTACGGCAGTGACGGAAGGATCTTCCAGAGGGGACAGCAGAGGCGAAGGAGCCGTTCGATGCAGTGTTTGTGGAGAGGGAGTCCCGCGTTGTGTAATGAAGAGGCGGGAAGGTGAAGTAGTACCAACGGAGGATGGCCCATTGTGTGGGCGTCGTGTCCGAGAGCGGGCAAATAATGGGTCCACCACGGAGGTGAGGATGGGATCGGCGATAGTAACCTATGGCTGGTACGGAGGAGGGCGTAGTTAAGCCGCATGGAGTAATGTCGCCCGTTTACTATTTCAAGCTCATTCGTTAGCGCTTCATTAGATGCTCGTAGCATGAGGCGTTCATCCTGGAGGCTATCCAGTGTGGCTGCTTTTTGGCAGAGCGTTGGCAATTCCGTTAGAGCCGATCTAAGGAGGCATATTCAGCCGAAAAGTGATCCAAAAAGGTGAGAACAAAAGTGATGTTAAAATTGTAAGTCCTCCATTTCTCTGGCAGAGAGGTGTATTCCTGGACAAGTGCTTCTCGTAAAACGGATGCGGAGGTGAAGGGAACGATAGGAGGAAGAGGTGCAGCATCCTGGGTTGTAAGGTCGACTTGCAGAGGATGATTTACAAGATCAGAATGTTGGGAGATAAATGGAACCTTGAAAATGAAAGGTGAGATGGCATCTTCGATGGTTTGGTGGCAGTGGAAGGTATGATTTGCCGTCGTGGAGGCGTAAATGGAACACGCGTTGTTTTGATCCGAATGGATTTGATAGCAGGAGCACTGGTCTTTGTAGATTGTATGCCGGATGTGCCGGCAACTGCGGGGACGGCATTTGTTGCAGATAGGTTGGGATCTGGCAGCGATTGCAGAGGCTAATCATGGAAGGAGCCCTTCCGTTTAGACGAAGTTGTTTGGATAGAATGCTTGGTTGCATGAGAACCGAGGTGGTGTGAAGATTGCGCTGGTGGAACATGAAGTTGTAGCTTCCCTTTAGAAAGTTCCTTGGTGGAAGGAGCAGAATGAATGCCGGATGGCGGTTTGTGTCGTTTTGGGAGGTGCAGAGGGTAGACCGGAGGTGGGTCTTTTCGTTAGACGGCAATCTCGCGAAGGAAGGAAAAGTTGATGCAGGGACGGTCTTGTCTGAATGTGGAGCGGCGGAGGCAGCTTCCTTCTGTCGACGCGCACGATCAGCTCGTTGTTTGGACAAATGTTGATGTTTGCGTATAAGAATTCATCTAGGAGGGGAGATGTACACGCAAATACATATCTTTCCAGCAAAGCTGGTTAAAGATAGTTTTTGTTGCCCAAACCGAATACCGGTTTTTTATGCACTCTCTTGAGTTCTCAGTGCTTCTTCAAGAGAAAGAAAGAACGTTGGCTTCCCTGCCAGTCCCGTAGGTATCCCACTGCACATGCGCGGACGCAGTCCTCCCTATATAAACGCTGGCGCAGCTTCGATCCTCATCTCTTTTAATACTCTCAATCGTTACCAAGGCAAATCGAGAGGGGAGGAAGAGCGGGTTGCCTGTTGTAAAAACAGGTAATGTATATTTTCGGTTTGGGCAACAAAAACTATCTTTAACCAGCTTTGCTGGAAGGAAATAAATGTTTCTGGTTGCCTTCGAAAATCTCCATTACCTGTTTTTTTATGCACCTAATAGACTTTGTCACCGGAGGCGGGCCTTGGAGACGGGCGCCCTGGCTACGGACTGGCTACCCTGAAGTCAACTGGACTCAACGAACCTGAAGGCAACCGCTGTGGGGGGTGAAAGATGATCCTGTAGGTCCTGAAAGGTTTGTTGTGTAAGCCGGTCGGTGGCAGGTGCATTGAGAAATTGGTTGCTAAGTGAACCGAAAAGAATGCAGAAGGTTCCACCGGAGGAAGCGGTTGCAAGCAGCTTCCAGGGTAAAGAAAAAACAGCCGCCAATGGGTGACTGAAACCCTTAGGGATCGTTGTAGTGACGTAGTCACGGTGACAAGTGCTATAATTATTGAAGAGGGCAACAAAAACTGTTTTTAACCTAGTCTAGCACTGGAAAGGATAGCAAACTCGGGCCAGACGGAACCAAGGTGGTGTAGTGGAACATTAGAAAAGTCGGTACGTTCCGAGGTATGCTTGCTGGAAGTATGAGCAGCTGTCTGGCTCGGTGACATATCGGTAGCAGGACCGAAGGTAGGTCCGTGAGGATGTGAGGACGGGGACGGGCCAGTATGTAGATAACTACGACAGGAAAGGTGCCCTGGCGCATTTAGGTAACAGGAAGGGTGACCCGGAACCAGGTTGAGACAACGTGGTCCTTGGGTCGTTCCGTGAAGTTTAAAGATGGAAAGTTGTTGTCAGGGAAGGAAAGTTTGAGATGCGAAAATATCATAGGAACAGGACGCACGACAGCCTGAACTGTTCTCCTTAGGGCCGACCTGCTGGAGGATCACAAGGAACCGTTGGTGCCAGGAAGCCGGGAGTCCGAGATGGAGAAGTGTCAACTTCCATTTGGATGATGCAGACATTATTCACAGAGGATGATGAGGGGTAGGCTAGGGAACGGTGAGGCAGACAGAATCTGCATTTAGGATTAGATGAAGGCATGTCCCCAGAGTAGGACGGGGAGAAGCGGACCAGCGCTCGGTAGGGAGAGGAACGTGCTGGCTTTGTTCCTAGTTTGTCCTGTTACTGACAGCAATGCAGCCGAAGGTGCAAAATCCAATTGTGGGATGTAGGACCGGGGTGGTCGGCAATGGCAGAACGCTGTTGGATGCGAGTTGAGGAAGAAAGACGAGACAGGTTGCATCGTGCAAACATATACACGATGGAGGTTGCGCAGAGACGTGCGCAGAGGGTAGTGGATTGAAGAGAAAGCTGTAATGTTCCTAAGGGGAAACGCTGTGTCGCAGGTTCCAGAAGTGGAACGGAAAGCAGGACTGCTGGTGAAGCGGAACTAGGATGCTGGGAAGGACTTGGGTCCTTAAAGTTAGCAGAAGGAACCGGAGGATAGGAGAAGGAACTGTCGGATAGGAAGCCTTGCTAGATTTATGACGGAATGGACTTGTTCTCGAGAAAGCCGTGTTACTGTCAAGGCGGAACGAGAGGGAACAGAGCACCATGAGGGTCGGGACGGTGAAAAAGGCACGGAGGCGGTGAAGTAGTTGTTCGTGTTGCATGCTGGCGAGTTGCAGCTAAAAAATCCGGGTGTATTTTTTGGTATGTTGGACTTGGATTTCAAGTTATGTGGCAGAGAGGTGTACCGGAACGGTAGGAGGTGTATACCTAGGAACATGATGATGTCCCCTGGGTTGAGGGATGCAAGGGCGAGACTGGCGAAGCGGTTGTGGAGGGAACCATTGGTTCCTCGAGGCATATTCTTGGCGAGATCAAGGTCTGGGAATCGAGGTCTCCGGGACCAGCGCAACTTTCTGTTGGATAGAAAGGATCGCTGTGTACGGCCTGTATGTGTTATTAGCAATATTGATGCCGTCGGAGGGATGGCTACTAGAGATGTCCCGAATTGGCAGTACGGAATGCAGGAACGTCGGAACGAAGAACGCGTACGGAAGAACGCAGGAACGAGGAATGACTGGGACTATAGATTCTGACGAGATATATTGCCGCCTGCAGGGGCAGGCAGACAGTAGGTGTGGTTGACAGGCAGCAATGGGCACATCAAACCCTGGTGCCAACTCTCAATAGCTGTAAAACCAGCGGTACGTCGGAACGGCACCAAAGATGGCCTGAAGTGACGTAGCAAAGAACGCAGGAACGCGGAACGTGTCTGCAGAAATGTGGAGGCGAGGAACAAGAGGAGAGAGGAACACACCATGGTGGCTGTACTAGGAAGAAAGAACCAGTGAGTTCTTGTTCGTTGGTAATTTGAAAACCTCTACAGGCCCATTGACTAGGGACAATAGGAGGCATGACGTAGGGCGGATCTGCGGAACTTGAGGACGCCGTTGTATGGCTTTTTTTTTTTGAGCAGGGTAACGAAGGGAACACAGGTCTCGTGACCTTAAAGAGACGGAACGTAGAAGAAAGTCGAGGACTTTGCTAGTATATGCAGAAGTCTTGTGGCGCTTATACGTCGTATTCTTCTCATTTTTATTCTTCTTAGTTTTATGTTTTCTTCTATTTTTTACATCCAACGGAGGACGGAATGGTCAGTAATTCCGAAAGAGGAGCGAAAGGTGTAGAGCAAGGAGTAAATGTCCACCGTCCTCTAATGTAGAGAGGACCGTGAAAGCGAACGCCTTGCTGGAAAAAGGGTTATAAGAATATGCTTGAGAAGAGGTAAGTGGTTTGTCGGCCCCCTGGATAGCGGAACGTTCAGCTACCAAAGGCTGGGAGGAATGCGGAGTCAGACCAACAGGAGTAAGTTGCGGACCAGGGGAGAAGGTCAATCTTGGCAGTAATTTTCCGGGCCTAGAGTTGGAGTTTGAGGCAGGCGTAGCGTTCCTTAGTGCATGAGAGTTCTTTGGAGAGGAAACGCAGGTACCGTACGAGCGGAGGCTGGCTACAAGGAATCAGGAACGTGGCTGCGGTATCGCAAGGTGCGAGGAATGATAGCCCGGAAAGAACAGGATCTGGAGGCGGAATTGGTTGATCTAGAGTCATGTTTCGTTGTGAGGTTGAAGAACTCCACGGTATCCGTAACCGGTGGAACCTGTGAAGGGGATGCGGAACGAGAAGTGTGGGATACGGAACCATCCTCAAGGGTTCGAGTAGCTTGCGGTATCGGACTGATGGTATCGTAGGATGTGAAACGTGAATGGAGGAACGCATCGAAACGGAACGTTTGTCGTGTCAGGAGAGCAGTAGTAAATGCTGGTGTTTCTGAGGGAGGAAGAAAATACATTACCTAATGTGGTGGGAAGTGTTCTGCCCTGTCTCCTCTTTACAGAGGTCTGGTAACGGGAAGGAAGAGAGGTGAGGAACGTGGTGCTGCTGTTCCTAGCGGAAGGAAGTCCCCCCCCCCCCCCCCCCTCCGGCAGTTGAGCAGGGGATCGAGGGGCGACATGAGGAGTGGGAAAAAGTTCCTTAGGGAACGCAGCCAAACTTCCATGAACAGGGCTGAGTCTTATATCAAGGTGAGGAATGGTAGATTGAATCACGTAGGCTGGGACGAGGCCTCGGACGTGGCTGGTGGTATCGAGGAACGTGGAGGCCAGAATGAACGTGTGAAGAGCACACAAAACCAAGCCAGGCCTTGACAGGCCGCAGGGGAACGTCCCAAAGGAACGTAGGTTGATGGTGAGGTGAATAGGCAGGTGGACACGAGGAGTGGACCTGTTAAGGAGCAATCGATCACAATTTTAACGCTTAAATTCAAAAACAAAAATACTCTCAAGTATGGTATTTTGCGAATTTTCGATAGGCCTAATAGTCCGAGTGGTGTTAATTTCGGTCTCTCCTATCTTCTTCAGGC
>JAHWFP010160086.1:41565-76483 GCA_023313725.1 Lithobius niger | reverse complement strand
TTGACCTTTAACCTTATGATGTAACATGTCTGGGCATGAACGAAACCAAAACTAACGCCATTTTGGGGCACGGCCATCTTGGATCAACCATCTTGGTCGTGACGTCACTTCCGGTTGGTCACGTGACCGTAACATGTCTGGGCATGAACGAAACCGAAACTAACGCCATTTTGGGGCACGGCCATCCAATGGACGCCGCCATCTTGGTCGTGACGTCACTTCCGGTTGGTCACGTGACCTATGACGTCACTTCCGGCCCTGCCTGCTACATATTTACACTACTGGGAGCGTCTTGGAAAATTACTGGGTCATCACTGGAATTTAAGGGTGGAATCTCCCTGTCCAGAAGGGGGGAGAGAGAAGTTTTCGTGCTAGCCGGGGTAACAGAAGAAACGGATGAGTGGATCCAAGATTGTTGGGACATGGGAGTGGAGGTGTTATCCATGTCTCCGCGGGTGGGTGGAATCGCTACCATGGTTGAAGCTGGAGACATTGTTGGGGTCGCATTTGACTTGAATTTCTTCAAAGTTAGTTTATGGCTTGATTCCTGTCTCTTCCTTGTGGCGGATAGAAGTTGTCGGTAGGCAATCACTTGCCAATCTTTGAGGGGAATGGTCACGCAAATTGGGCAGGGACGTTCGTAAAACTCACATTTTCGGTGGTATTAACAGACCTTGTGTGGGTCAATACGTAGAGGATTAAAAAGCCCTGGGCAGTGGTACTTGCCCGGGTCGTCGATCACAGGCGTTCGGCCGAAGTAGACATCTTCGACGTCTTCGAGAATCTTTGGCATTTTCGTCCTTACCTTGATGGAAACTAAAGGATTCTTGTGAAAACGGGATTAGTGGACGCTAATCAGTGTGACGTGATCCTAACAAAAAACAGTGGAGGAAGGCGGGAAAAAAACCCGGAAACGAGAGGCGGATGCGAACAGGTGGTGGCACACCTGGCAACAGTGGCGAGCACTAGGTGTTGGGTGAAGTGGATGCTTGCGTCCGATTTCATGATGGGCTGGCGGATAACCAAAGATTCGGACCCCGGCCACAGTGTGGCTGGGATGAGGCGGGTGAAAGATTGAAGGTGCGGGGGAGGTTAGGTGACCCGTTGTCTTGATATTACTCCCCTTTCAAAATTATGTTTGGTTTTTTTTTCTTTCAGTGATGATGGCAGAAAGAAGTGCCTGGGGTTGATTAAAAACTTACGTAAAGACGGGCGGACGGCGTGGTGTTGTTGGCCGGCAAATGTCTCGTTGGAATGATGGCCCGTAGGGGAGGACCATAGAGTTTCCTTGTGGTCGGGCTTTAGGGATGGGAGAAGACAGAATACGTCCGTGAGGAAGGGTTTTATTCTGTTCCATGAGGAAAACGGGGGGCGGGAGGGGCTCTTGTCTTTCGGACAAGCTGAGGCGGCCTTTGGGCGTGGCGAAGCGACTTTCGGTCGTGGGATGGGGTCTTTCGGTCGGCGCGGACTTGGCTGCAAAGAGCAGCATGGGAGATGCGACGTTCCATGGAAAAAAGGAGGGGGCGTCATGGTGTCCTTGGGTGGTGGCGTAGCTCCCGAGTCGGCATCGGTGCTAACTAATGACTGGGATTGGAAGAGTAGAGTTAGGACATGCCGTGTGAAAGAACTGCATGTCGACAGAGGAGCGAAAATCAGCATGAAAGCTAGTGCGAACCGGGGTAACCATGGACTTTCGGTCGGATGAGTGACCAGGGGCTGGTCGTAGGGTGTGCTGACCGATAGCATGTAGTAAGATGGCAGCATCAGGTGAGCGTAGGTGGTTGAATGCTGGGGCAGATGTAGATCTGTAACTTGATACGGGGTAGATACGGCATTAAGGGGGGCAGGGGCCGTCGATGGACGGGACAATTTAGCACTCCTTTCCGAGCTGGATAAACGGGATGCGGGAAGGCCTGAATAGCAGCACAGACCCGATGGCCGGTGAAGGGTAGACACGATACGGGCCGAGAGTGATGTGTGTGGAAACCTTTGGGCGTCAGCGAGGCGGACGAAAGACGGCGGAGAAAAAAGAGGCAGGACCGCCAGTGGGGATTCAGTTCATGGTTGTTGTTCTGGCCGGTATGGAAAGGAAAAGGATCTCAGAGCTTCAAAGTCGTTGACGGGAATGGTGAGAAACTTGGCGACAACTCGACTCGACGGAGACGTCGCAGCAATGAACAGTCCGGGGCGAACCGTAGGGTGGAAAAACGGCAGCTACGGCATCAGAGAGGCGGGCGAAAGATGACGAGCCGGCGAAAGTCCAGAGTCACAATCCCGATTTGCTGGCGACGACCTGGCTATGGTCAGACCGGAGCATACAGAAGACAACGTCGTCAGAGTGGCGGACGAAAGATGATGAGAGGGCCGGAGGCAGAGGCCATCGAAGGACGATACAGTTCAAAACCGCTCCCACGGTTGGCCCGGTGAGGTGTGGAGCATCAAAACCCAAGGTCGAGAGGTTGGAACAAGAAATTCTGACTTGATGGCGACGTCCCGGCTATGGGCAGACCAGAGACGGGCCAGGAATGGAGCGTGCGGAAGCAAAAGCGGGCGAAAGACGGCGAGGGGCTGGAGACAGGGGCCGTTGACAAACGGTCCAGTTCACAACGGCTTCCACGGCAGGGAGCTTCACAGTCGAGGTGGGAGGGGCGAGAGGCTGGAACAACAGGCCCAATTCGACGGTGGCGTCTGGCTAAGAGTAGACCGGAGACGGGCCGGGAATGGAGCGTGCGGAATCAAGGCGGACAAAAGACGGCAAGGGTGCCAGGGGTAGGGCCATCGATGGATGATCCTGTTCACAGCAGCGTCTACAGCGGGCCTAGGAAGACGAGGAGCTTCAAGGTCGAGGAGGGGGAGGCGAGAGGCCGGAGCGACAACCCGACTCGACGGCGACGTCCTGGCTATGGACAGACTGGAGACGGGCCGAAGAGCGTGGCGTGCGGGACAGGAGCCACGGCAGCGGGACCTCAAGTGGCATCCAGAACCGGAGGGCAACGGGAAGCGGGCGAAAGCCAGGGGAAGAACGGATCTTTATTCAGGAGGCGGTGGAAGGACGGGTAGGGCAAGAGGTGGTCAGACGTCCATGAGTAACGGAGGTGAAAGCCACCCACGGTAGCTGACGATGAGCAGACAAAAATGCCTTTGGAGCCGGAGGCGAAAACGAATGAAAGAAAGAGGGAACCAACAGAACAAGCTGCATGGCGGCTTGAGACAAAGAGATGGCGAGCCCTCGTAGTCGCCACTCTTATATAGGGAGGACCATACATGCGCATGCGTGGTAGGGTAAACTGAGGTGGCAATTCAAGTCTCAAGCAACCAACAGCATCACTGAGACAGCAATGCTAAAAATTGACAGGTATAGTACTTTCACAGCAAAGAAACTCCTTTTGCAGCAGTGACAACCTTGATGTGTCCACGTTTGCATTAATGATAGATTGCTGCTGCAAGTGCTAAGTGTACAGGGTGAGTGGCTATTTACTTAGCCATTAATCTTGATATTACAGCATCGGGCAGCTGGTCTTCATTTTTAGAGGTTTTGATTGATGGTTTTGGAGCACAAAGCCGTAGCGTTACTAATGCTGAATTTTTTTAACAAGAATTAAAATCAGGTGAGTCTTTGAAACAATTTACAGAGGGTTTAGAAGTAATGGCTTCGGCTGTTTGGTTGGTTAAGCCAGGTGATAATGCAGAAGAGGTGTCACATAAACTTAGGATTAAAGATAAGAGTTTGAAAGTTGCTTTTGTACAGGCTATTCAGATGATATTGAAACACATTTGACGGCAGTTAAGCCAGCCCGGTTCCATATGTTAAATGAGGCTGTCATTAAGCGATCAGCCATTAGGTGCAGGAAGTCTCCAGGAGATGGGAAGGATTGCGGTACATCAAGTGAGGCTCCATTAAATAAGCAGATAGTGGGAACACAGCCTAATAACACTACTGTGAATAATTTGGTACTGGGGTCAATTTTGGAGCGGATTGAAGCACTAGATAAAACTTGCAACAAACTCAAATGGACTAAAGATTCACTGAATGAGGCTAAGGTTAGTGTAGTGGGCCAAGAAGGTTAGTGTAGTGGGTGAGGATTTGTCATAGATGTTTGGGGAAAGGCCATTTAAAACGAGATTGTCATACACCTGCCCAGCGGGCGCAAGCGGTAAGGCAGAGAAATCGACAGAGACAAGGTATGCAAGGATTTTCGCGAGCAAATAACGGAGGTGGTCGTGGTAACTTTGCGCAAAGAGAAATTAACAGACGCAGACCAGTTAATTATTTTTCAGGCTTTGCAAACAGGGAGTCTGTCCAAGTTAACCCTAACAGACAACAGAGTAATAATACCAATACAGGCTACAATGATAATAAAGGCCAGGAATATGGTAGGGATGGTCGCCAAAACCAAAATAACCACGGACAAACCTTTCACGCCAAAATCAGGGCTATAATAATAACAACTCACAGACTCCACAGCACGCTACACAGGTGGAGCATGAGTGTAATACTAACAATGTTTCAAAAACGAGTTGATAGTTTAGAATATAACAGGGATTCTAACCTAAGCAATAACCTGTTGAGTTCAGCAGTCCAATCTGGGACTAATATTGGTTCAGTAGAAATTAGCCTAAAAGTCCTGTTCAAATTTCAGCTAATATTGCATACTTTAAGCCTCTGAAAGTTACAACTATGCAGTTGTTTTCAAATGAAGATGCAAATACGTTGGAGAAAAAATGTTATGTGCAAGTTGATTGGCATCAGCAAAAGTTGGCCTTGCCCGATAGAACTTGCCCTTGCCAAGGCTAGCGCCATAGTTTGATAAAACTCCCTCGAGATACGTGGCTTCACCATTAGAAAACAATTTAAATCTAATGGACGAATTTGACGATGCATTAAATACAGTAAATGATACCTATGACCTGAAATGTGATTCTGTGGTTATTACCTTGTCGAGGAAGGTGTGGACGCCACAAACTTTCATTTTGAGTTAAATCCACTCGACAGCAACAAGACTATTATGATAGCTTTGCTTGGTGAAATGTGAAATGTTCAGCTTAAACACTATCCACAAACATTTCGTAAACTGACATAGAAATGCCATCTGGTTTGGCGATGGATATTTCAAAAGGAGTACTGAATAACTGGAAAGTAAAGAATTCTTACCATAAAAGGTGTGAATGAACCAACAACCTCCTTAACATTCTGGAATTATACGTCGGTCATGATTGCCGGTAATCCACCTGTAAACGAGCAGTCAGTGAAGCGAGACAGTAGCCTAAATTTGAACATAAGTGCGAAACCAGGTTCGTTTTGGTACAGCTAACACTATCTATGTTCAGCGGTAGAAACTAGAGAAGCCGATGGTTGCCTGTTGGATTTTGTGGACAAAGAGGAGATAGGTGAATAAAATAGTGATGTTGCCTCCATAAACTCTGTCAAGGATAAATCACACACTAAGTATGTATGGCCACATTTAGTGTTCAACATTGGAGGTAAACCTAATGTGAGTTTGGCCGATAACAGGCTCTTCACTTACCTGCTGGACAATACATCAGTGGAAGTCTTGTTTAAAGACAGCGGTAGTGAAGGCCATCTAGTAAATCTTGCCAACCTCATAAAATCTTGTTGGTATGGGAAACCAGCACATAACGGCAACTCAAAAACTCACTACAATTGTTTTAAAAAGGGTTTTGAAAAAGAGCATTAGTGTATCATGGTACCAGATGGTAGTTTTGGAGATATATCTGTTTTATTAGACTATGATTTTTTTTCTCATCAGGCTGATTTGCTGAAAATAAATGCTCAAGTAATGTTTTGGTGATCGGCAATCTCAAATAGAAATGTCTCCGTCAGCAAGGGCTGCATGACAGGCTTATGACATTAACATGGAAATAATTAATAAGGAAGCGTATAAACCTATTATTCTGCATATTGCGGTTATTACTATTTCTTCAGACAAGTGTAGTGAAAATCCTGAATCTGGTTGGAATTGTGCGCCACAACACGAGTATTTGGATGTTGAGGTTACATTATTTAGGGATGAAATAATTCCCCATAACTCTGAAAGTAGGGTAACTGACCTTCTAAATACCCCCATCCAGAAATTCAAACGGACGTGTTTACTCCTAAAAAAATAGCGATATTCCAGTTTTTTTGTACACAGTCTAGTAAACACCAACCCTAAAAGCACTGTTGCTGTTATGTGCCTGAACATGGCTTGCTATGATATACAGCTGTCTGCGGGCACATTTTTTTAGGATTTTATACAACTGCTCTGGTGGACCACGACGATCACGTGGCTTCCGTAGACACATCGCTGGCCGATGTCAACGCAGCTAATCCAAGGCTGGTCTAGATATCAGTGCAACAAGGTACATAGGGAGTGGAGGGGCTTGCTGGACCTTCAGCAAGACCCTCTCAAGCAGCGCTTAAAGGAGGAATTGGATGCAGATTGGCACAAATTGAGGCATAATTTTGTTTTTCCTGATTTTAATGAGGAACAGGGAGTACAATTCCTAGATATGCTTAAAACACATCAAGAATCTTTTTCTAAATGTAGCTTTGACCTTGGATTATACGAATGGTATGAAGTTTCTATAGATACAGGTAATGCAGACCCAGTGCGCTCGAAGCTGTATCGTGTACCCTTTCATCAGAGAGAGATATTGGACAATTATTTGGAGAAAATGCTGCATACTAGCATAATAAGGAAAAGAAAAGTGCTTGGACGTCTCCAAGCCCAGTGAGGCGTAAACCTGTGAGGTGTACACTTGCAGGACACAGATTTGTAGTTGACCTAACGGGCTTGAACTCTACAGTGGAAAGTGTTAGTGTACCGATTCCTACTGTGATCGAAAGTATGGCACTTTTTAATGGTGCTAAATATTTTTTAAAGTTAGACTTTAAATATGGGTTTCATCAGCTGAAACTCGGTGATTCTGCAGTGCCTAAGACTTCGTTTTGTTCGTACAATAAGCAGTATAGCTTTTTGAGGGTCCCTATGAGAATAAAGTCAAGCCCTGCATATTTCCAATTCTGTGCGTAACAAATATTTGCGAACATACTAGGCATATATTGTGCCATTTATCTTGATGATGTACTTTTGTCTAGTCCAGATTTTTTTCTTAGACATCAGACTCAGGCTAAGTCAGGCAAGAAGATCTCTGCTGAGAAATATACATTTGGCTGCAAATCTGCGAGATTTATGGGCTTTATCATAGATGAAGAGGGCCTTCACCCGGAAAAAAACAAGAGTGCCTATGCCTAAACAAGTGTGTTCTTTTTCTGGTTGTTGGAATTTTTACAGGCGACACGTCGCTGGCTTCGCGAAAACTTCCTCTGTTTTTCACCAAACTAACACGGAAAAAAATATAAAATTTCATTGGAGAGAGGTTGAAGACAAGGCCTTTAGGGATCTAAAATCAGCTATGGTTCAAGCTACAACCTTAAAGCATCCAGATTTCACTCAACCATATTTTTTTGGAGATCGATGCTAGTTTTTGTTGGGGTGGGTGGCTGTTTGTCCCAGATGCATGATGGTATAAGTTATCCCCTAGCCTGTACTTCTCGAACACTTACGCCTGCTGAGCAAAAACGGTCAGAGAGATCCTAGCAATATTACATTCCGTGATTGCCTTTTGCTGTTATCTTCTAGGAAAAACCTTTTTCCTGGGCCACAGACAATTTGGCAGTTTGTTATTTATACTGTGCAACCAGTTTACCCAAAACTTGAGCGAATTTTGTTGCAATGGCGAGAATATGATTTCATTGTCAGGCATAAACCAGGAAAATCACTCGCTGTTTCAGATACTCTGTCGCAAGGTTAGATCCCGGTGTGTATACTCGGTAGGCAGTATTTGAATAGACGAACGCACCTCACGGCCGAACAAAGAGCTAATGATACTTTGGGCCTAATCTAGATCGCCTTAAAGATAAGCCAGAGGAAGGTCTCATTGATGTATCTGACAGCAGAAATATTTATTTCAAAGACAATATACAATTCGTTTGGCTAAACCTGAACAAGGTAGAATGGAGAACCTACCTCAAATGGGCGTTCCAAGGGCAACAGTAAATCATTGCGTAAGGGACCACCACTCAACGCCAATGGCTGGCCACCATGGTAGGCAGTGCACACTAGATATTATACAGCTGCATTACTTTTGGCCTACCATTGAATTATGTGAAGAGTGTTAGTGTGTGCGCGTTTCTTCAAACAAACTGAAATGAAGTGCACAAGTGATAAGACCCGACATAGCTTTTGCCATCAACAGTCTAGCTCAGCATACCTCAGCATCAACTACTGAGGACTGGCAAGCAGAAAAAAGGATCCTGAGTAACCTTCAAAGGACTAAGGACAAAAGCCTGGTACTGCAACCCGACCACACAGGATTGCAGATCTTCACCGACGCCAGCCACGCCTCAGACCTGAAGACACGACGCTCCACGACGAGAATAGTAGCCACAAATAGTAGCCACCGTTTCTGTGGAGATCAAACCTGCAGAGAACTGTTTCACTCTCCACAATGGAAAGCGAATACAAGGCCATCTCCCGGGGTGTGCAAGAATGCCTGTGGACCCGGAAGCTGTTACAGGAAATTGGCCTAATCCAGATAAGCCAGAAGTCGCCGATACAGCTTCGCACTGACTCTCAGAGCGCTTGAGCGCACGCTGTGAGCTACATCGAGAATAGCCGGACAAAACACAGACATTATTTACCATCACGTCCATGAAAGAATCGAAGACAGAAGTGTAGACATCTGTTACATCCCAACAAAGTGCAACGTAGCGGATATACTTACCACACCACAATCTGGTCAAAGGCACAAATACTCCTTGATACAAAGGCACAAATACCTTACCGATCTACTGAGTATCTTTCAAGCCAGATAACGCCCTTGTGTCAAGGAGGACTTTGTCAGTGTGTGCGCATTTCTTCAAACAAACTGGACTGAAGTGCACAAACTATAACATGACCCAAGAAGCAGATAACCTTGTCTGAAAGAGCCCAGTGTGAACATTGTGTAAAAACCAGGTGCACCTTGTAATCAAGTGTAACCTGGGCAACTAAAATATCAGGGAGCCCAATGAACAAGGCCTCCCACTTCACTCTTACTAACTGGGATGGTCATTGTGCATCGTCCCCCTTTTGGCCTCTTATAATTTAAAATGTAGCCTGTTGTAACGTAGTAACATAAGTAAACTTGATAGTTAATATTTTTCCTATTTTTTTCCATGGATTAGACCTCAACAAAGAATTGCCGAGTTTGTTAGGCTTATAATCGGCCAAATAAACCTCATACGGCTAAATTAAGGGCCTATAAACTTTTGCAAAGGCCTGGAATCTCATGGAGTATCATTTTAATAGGGCCTCTTAATACAAGCATTGACAAAAACTGTTGGATAATGACATGTGTTGATGATTTCTCAAAATACGCCATTGTAGCCTACCAAATAAAAGTGCTGAAATAGTTGCTCATAAGCTATTCACGAAATTAATTTAACGATTTGGTTGCCCATTGTCCTTAAGATCGGACTGCGTTGGCGAGTTCCATAATGAAATCATATTGAAATTAGCAAATTTATTCCAAATAAAACAAGTAAATTTCACTCCAAATGTGTCGTAGGTGGCAGGGAAAGTCGATGCTGCAAACAAGAGCATTGAGACTGGTTTGCGTAAGGTCACTACAAATTGCGAACAGGAATAGTGTAAATACCGACCATTGGTAACCACGGCGCTAAATTCGCTACTAAATTCGTCCACTTTATTGTCTTCACGCTTCCTCCACTTCGGTAAGGAATTTTGTTCACCAAGTGCACTCTGTTTTGCGCCAGCACAAATTTGTAATGACAGCGACAATATGGTCGTTTGTTTAGAAACTCGACTACAGACAACGTTGAAGTCACACATATGCACAAGTGGCAAGCTACTAAAACACAGCAGAAGTTTTATGATAAAACTGCATGTCCGTATACATTTTTGTTGGACGATTATGTGCTAGTCAAACAGTTCGTTTTGATTAAACAAAGCTCTTCAAAATTACAACGGGCGTACACAGGGCTGTACAGAATTATGGAATTTGTTAACGAAGTTATATTGCGTGTAGTTCATTTTCTCGACCCAACGAAAATACTATACATTCATGTTAACAACATTCGTCCGTGGTTTCTACGAGAAAATAATCAACCAATACCCTTGAAATTGCAACTTCAGATTTGGAGTTGAAGAGTATGTAAATGGCAAATTGGATATTGAATTGAAATAAATATAAAAAGGTATATCTCAAAACTTTTGGAGGACACAACTGACCATGCTTCTGAGATTGATTTGCCAAATTTTGCTGCATCAAATGCCGGAAATATCGTGGCAGAAAGGAAACTTAAGCATAAACTTGAGGAGCCACGATCGGTTGGATTTTTTGTAAAATAAACATAGGAAGCTTGATCATGAATTAAATCTACAGCGACAAAGGGACGCTACGCATTCGTACAATACTCATTCATCAAAATGTACTCCAGAAATTTGTCTAAAATGGAAATTTGATGGAGCAAAAGTTCAAAAGTTGACAATGATTAAGTGATAGCCTACAGCTTTCACTCGAGATAAAACGCTCGCACGCCAGGAGAAAACAGTATATATATATATATATATATATATATATATATATATATATATATATATATGTGTGTGTGTGTGTGTGTGTGTGTGTGATGAGTGTGATCTGTAGCTTCTCGTACCGGCATTTTAGAATTTGGTACGCTGTGTTAATATTATCACCAGGCATAATATTGTGGATAACGGATGATAAGTGGTATTAAATGAGTCACAATATTTAAACAGTAACGATCATTTGTTCATGTGCGAATTCGAAATATTTCATACTAGCCTATCAAACCACTCTAGCTAGGTGAAGCTGTATAAATGTAGAAAATGCGATCCGTCATTTCCTTACCTGTGGTTGAAAGTGATTACGCTACTGTTGAAATTTAAGTTAGATATCGGCATTTATATGCAATATGGAATAAATAGTAAAAAATAAAATTGGAAGAGTAAAATGTGAGAACGGACCGACACCGCCGAAATCACTACCACTTCGATGTAGCCTAATGTAGTGGTTTTGCAGCATTGACATATGTAGGAAAAAACCGTATAAATGTGAAAGGTGTGATTCAAGGTTTCCCTTACCTGCGTTTGCGAATTTATATGCCAATGTTGAAATGGCAAATGAAAAATCCAAAATACCAGATGCAGCTGGTTGATTTTGGTTTCTATTGCTCTTATGGGAACATATCTTACCTAATATTTTGTAGCAGTCCCTTCCTTCGGAGGGCTCAATCCCCTATATATGAACTTGGCTTCAGTGCCGTGCTCACAGCTCCCTTTCCACTGTGCATGCTCGTGGGCCTCTATCTAAAAAGCCGCCGCAGCGCTGGGCATCATTCTTTCTTCCACTCAGGGTCTACCTTGGCGACCGATAGGGGAGGACGGGCGAGCCGAGGTAATGTATGTTTTCATAAGGGCAATAGAAACTAAAATCAACCATCTGCGCCTGTTATTTTGGACTTTCTATGAGCCATGAAAAATCCATTACCTAATATTTTGTAGCAGACCTCATCCCATGGAGGCATGTACCAAGGTGCTGGAGCCCGTGCTGCGAGCAGGCCACCCTGGAGTAATAGTACCCTGTGAATCGATCAATGCTGTCGACCCAGACAGAGAGGTGATCGAGGATTCCCGGTAGGGCACAGTGACCGTGTTCAGGGCGAAGTAATGAAAAGAATTAGGCATGCAAAGTTTTTCATTACCTGAAAGAGACAGGATCTGGAAACTGTATTAGACTGGACCTCAACCAGAAAGCTGGTAAAAAGACTTTGTGAAGGAGACCTGGTGACAAGACTTCGTGAAGGACACCGGAGTGCCCCAGTTGTTGATGTGCGTGTTGGGTGTGAAATACGCCACACAAATGGGGGGGGGGGAGGGTGATCCAGAAGAGTCCGACGATTAGAGTCCGAAAGGGTTGGTTGGGGTGTCATTTCGAATAATGCAATGGGGAGGTGAGAAGTCTAGAGCCTGTGGTAAAAAATGTTAGGCAGGTGATTTTTTGTTGGTAGTAGCAAGGAGGCTTAATCCGGATTGCGCGACTAGGCTGTTACCCGGAGTCAGGGATGAAGGCGAAAAATAGTGTTGACAGACAAGATCCAGGGATTTGACGTGTGGCAAGTAGGGATGTAATTACGAAGTAAGGTTGAGCCAACAGGAGTAGTTGGAGTATGGTGCAGAAATTTTGATGTAATGTTCTGAAGAAAGAAAGGAGAAGGGATACCGGGAAAGTTGGATGTCGAGTTGTTGTTATTTGAAGGAAATATTTTTATGGAAGTCGAAAAGGCCTAAACATGGGTGGTAAGGCAGACTCCTGGTAAGAGCGTTGTTTTGACGGGATGTTTATGGTAGGACTCGGAATCCGAGTGCCATACCTTTGGTTCGGGCTTGGCAATCCGAGCAAGGAGGGTCTTGAGTAGAAACGAATGAGCGAATTAAGAACCGTTCGAAAGCGCACGAAGCTACGCAAGAGCCGAAAGGTGGTGACGGGAAGAAACATCAAGAGTGTCTCTGGAGAACTTGTTCTGTAGAGCAGGATTCCGTGGTGTGAGAAGGTTGATCAATGGAACGGTAGGAGGGAGGATGCTCGGTGTCCAGTCCCTCTTTAGTGATATGATAGCCTTCTTATATTCTCCTCCCCGTCTTCCTTCCCGTTTTCCACCTGCCTCGTCCGTACGGTTGCAGGCAGAAGGACGCAATCATCGAAGGTGGAGTCAGGGAGTCAGCACGAAGGACAGAGGGAAGGGAAGGAAGCGAGGAAGAGATGGGGAACCTGAGGTGTGGGGGACAGAACGGGGAACCTGAGATGTGGGGACAGAACAGGGAACCCGTCCTTGAGATAGCGGGACGTAAGAGCAGCTTGAGTGTACGAAGAGAGTCCGGGAAGGGCGGAGTCTGAAGCATTGAAGGTTGAAAGGCGTAGGCTTATTACTAGCATTTGTCAAGGGGTTGATGGAGAAGAAAGGCTCGTCGCTGTTTTGGTTCCAAGGACGTACGGGAGAGGACTGTGGTCATAGAGAAAAAGTTTTATGTCTTACAGCATTTTTCCAGTGACTTTATTAACTTTTTTAATTTATTTTTCTCTCTTTTCTCTTTTTTAAAATTTGTTAAACATTCTCCGCAGCTTGCGGAGGCCGACGTCGCACGAGTAGGCGATAGGAAGTATATCAGAGCAGCAGTGACTTGTGAATGATTACGGGCGAGGTGACGATGGGGACTCCGGGAGAGACCAAGATTCCAGAAGTTTATACTGTCCGTACAGGAAGGTCCCGTACTATAGTTTGTTCCACATTATGTTTTCAGAAAACTGACTGGATGACGACTCGTTTCCTTGCACTAAAAGTGCAAAAACAGGGGATATCACATTTGTACACTCAACAAAGTTACTGTTATAGTTTACGAATGGGATATTTACGGAGTTTTTGCACTCGTAGTAGAAGAAAACGTGATGTCATACAGTCAGTTTTCTGAAAGCATAATGTGGAACAAAGTATAGAAAAGGTGGGACCGACCTATTGCCTAGAGGTGGGTGTTGTCTTGGTAGAGACCAATCTCATGATGCCCTTAATGGTGATCTAGATGCCACTGGTCATTGGGGATCTAGGAGTCAAGGAGAGGTAATCCGGAGAGCGACCTTGTGAGACCGGGATATAGGAGACTAGACTTGGAGATGCCGTTGTCAGGGAAGAGTAGATATTCAGTTCGGCACATAAAAGGCAAGGAGAGGAGGTCGTTGCTGGGAGTGCAGGGGCAAAAGGCTGGTCTATAAAGACGGAGTCCGGTGGCCAAGATGGAGGCGAGGCAGGGCGCAAAGTCGGGCGGTCCGGTCTTTGGGAGGTAGCCGGTAATTGGAGAAACAGAATCGGGAGCCTTGTGCCGGTCACAGCAGAATTGGAAGGTTTGGCTGTGGAAGACGTCAGCATCCTAGACATCAATGTGGTGGTTTAAGATTCGGAAAGTAAGGATGAGATCACCCCAAAGTAACCTGGTTTTGATCGGGGTCAAGTCCAGTTTGCAAAGACGTTCTTCGTATGAAAAATGTTTGATGGGAAAGTGCCGTTTAGTGAGGCGGCGCTGACAGGTTTCAAGACGGGCGAAGAAAGAAGCATAACAGGAGCGGCCAATCTAAGAGCAGAATTCAAGTGTCGGACGAAGGAAGGTTTTGTACAGGTGAGCAAACAGCTTAGGTGAAACAGCTGAAAAGTTTTGAAGAATATAATGGGCTTTTTTTAAAGACTTTGCCCATGATAAAATCAGTATTGGCATGAAATTTCAGAGAAGAATCAACCAAAATGCCTAGGTCCTTATGGGACGTGTTAGTCGGAATGGTAATATTACCAAGTGAGGGTTGTTATGGCCAAAATGCAGCACCGCACATTTAAGAGGATTAAATACAAGACAGTTTTTGGTAAAAAAGGAGCGGATGACATAATGGGGGTCATTCAGGAAAAGATTGAAAAGAAGGAGTCCAGTACAGACCCTTGGGAACCAGTCACTAGTAGAACCTCTGAGACTAACACATTGTCGTCTATGAGTAAGATAAGAGTTGATCCAAGCTATATGCGATTTAGGAAAATTCAAAGAAGATAGTTTCTGAAGGAGTAAGGAGTGGGAAACAGAATCAAATGCTTTCCGGAAGTCAAAGAAAACAAGATCACATTGCAACCATTTGTCCAGAAGGGTGCTAAGGTGGTTGTAAGTTTCAAGAAGGTTGGATTGACAGGAGCGGTCTGGGAGGATACCATGTTGGAACTTAAAATCAATATTGAGCTGTAGACAAATGCTCATATAGAGTTATAGAAAAACCTTTCAAGAATTTTAGAAGCGACACAGAGCAAACTAATCGGACGATAGTTATTAACGTCATGGAGGGAAATACGCTTATAAACAGGGGTAATATTTGCTTCCTTCCAACGAGTGGGGAAAGTACAGGAAGAAAAGGAACTTTAAAAACCAAAAAGAAGGGAGTAGCAAGAAATTTTGCACAGGATTTGAGAAAAAGAGGGGAAATGCCGTCAGGGCCACTGGAAGAGTCCTCCTTTAAATCATTAAGAGTATGGTCCACGTCCAAGCACAGGAAAGGAGTAGGAACAGAAGCAGCATCCATTGGGGAGTTATTGGGTGGGGCATATATATAAGCAGAGACAAAGTGTGAGCCAAATTCATCCGCAAAATCCCTGTCATCGAGCAAGACAAGACCGTCGTTTCTCTTCATACAGGTAGTAGGGGCAGTCTTCCGATTACGATTCACGTAAGCAAAAAGGGACTTAGGGACCAATTTAGCTTTGAAAATTAGGGATTCCTCGTAACCATGATGGGCAGATTGTAGCCCCTGAACGGCAGCACTCCGGGCAGCTTTAAGCAAGGCCATATTCGAAGGGGAGGGGTAATCACAAAGACTATTATATGCACGTTTTTTTTTTGCCTAATCAAGGACCTGATGTTGTGGTCAAGCCAAGGCGGAGCACTCTTGGTAGAAGGGGTATACACAGGGATGAAGTTCTTAATGATATCCGGAATAACATCCTCAACAATTTCAAGTTGGGTGTCCACGTCCCACCCCCTGAGCTCAGCAGGCCAGTCAATACAAGTGAAAACGTCATTGATTAACGTAAAGTCAGCTTTCCTGTAGGGGTCGACCGGGTCACAAAAAACCGAGTCCGGGCCAAGTACGAATAATTACGAATACCCACTGAGCTGAGTCTGGGTGGTGAACCGGGTCGTAGATGTTCTATTTTGTTTTGTTTAAAATACTGCTTTTTTACTTTGGTTTCGATTTCTTTTTTTTTTTGCTTTAAGTCATTTTCAGTTTGCTTTCGTCCAGCTTTGCATTGCGCAGAGTATACAGAGTATAACAATTAACGAAGGCAAAATAAAACTACGAAAGCAAAAAAAGAAAGGACGAAACTGACGTAAAAAAAGTTATAAAATTTACCAGTAATTCTTTCTTCCAAAATTTTTAATTATAAATTGTACGATAGTAATTAAAGTGAAGTCAAAAATAAATTTGACCAGTAATACTTTGTTCCAATTTTTTTAATACTAAAGTGAAATAAAAAATAAAATGCATTTTGGTTACTTTGGTCTCCCAATAGGCCTATGTTGGCTTTAAGAAAAGATAAAATGGAAATGAATTGAACAAGCATACTAACTTACTAAGTAATTAAAAATAATTTCCATTAGACCTACATAAATTAAAGTGGTGCATAACAGCGCAGCCTGTACATGCAGCGTTTGTGGGCCGTTGCATCGTTTCTTAATTTGTGAAGCTTTGTTTCTGTTAAACTTATTTAGCTCAACTGACATCCGAAAATTGTATTTTTGCTTTACACTTGAAAAATCGTTGCAGTTCTTGGATTTCGTTAACAAAAACGTCCAGTGCCGTTATAGCAAATTTCAAAACACGTACGAAAACTAAAATAAATTTTTGGAGTTTTGTGGTTGTGATTGTTACTTATTATCCCACATGAAACATCCTGTTTGGCGCGATTTCAACATGGCTTCCTTGGTTCTATTCTGATTTCATGTAGGTGCTTGTTGTGCTTAGTTCGTCGTTGAAAATCACGAGAAACATGAAGTTTCACAGTAATAAAAATTTAAAAGAGCAACCACAATGCAAAACTGAAACGGAAAAGCAGCCTATAAACCTTCACACTATCGCTCATCAGGTGAGAACAACGTTAAGTAGCTGAACTAACGCCGACTTTTGGACACTTTTTTTTCAAAACGGAGATTTTCAATTTTAGTTCATTACTGCCCGTAATTAGAAAAAAATCATTCTCTAAAACTATTACATCCATTTGATTTTTTTCTGTGCACCTTAAAGGGCAATTACATCCATTTTGACATGCTTGCTTTACTTTTGGATCACTCACACAATAACTAAGCACAAGAACTATGGTAAGAATATGTTACGTATGTCCGATACAACAATTTAATTATTGCATCACCAAAACACGATACGGAGACCGCCATTATTTTTCTGGAACGCGCAGAAATTAATGCCGACAGATGTCACTTTTCGATTTCGACTCGCAGCTGATAGGGTTAGCTCTATTGGCTGTGAGAGCCTAAGCATCCAACGGCCTTAGCTGGCCACTACAACTGTCGGCCAGCTAAGGCCATCAGACGCTCGAGCTCTCACAGCCAATACATCTATCGCAATCGGCTGTGAGTCGAAGTCGAAGAGTGACATCATTCAGCGTTAATTTCTGCGCGTCCCAGCAAAACAATGGCAGTCTCCATGTCGTGTTTTGGTGATGCAATAATTAAATTGTTGTATCGGATGTAAGTAACGTATTCTTACCGCAATTCTTGTGTTTAGTTATTGTGTAAATGATCCAAAAGTAAAGCATGCATGTCAAAATGGATGTAATTGCCCTTTAATGAATATGAATTGCATGCTAGTAGTTGTAGGTTTCTCCATAAGGTAAAATGAAACTATGAAAATAAAAATAATTTTTCAACAAATAATTATTACCCTATTTGTACTCGGTCGAATTTTTACCGAGTCCGAGCCGGGTCAAAAATATTATTACCCGGTACCAGGTCTGGTATTTACCCGGACTAGGTCGAACCCTAGTTTCCTGCAATAGGAACGAGGTCCGACAGGAAGATTAATGTGAAAAACATTTTGAAGATCATAAGAGAGAAGATCATGGTCGCTAGTCGAAAGGGTGGAGGTGGAAAATGGGGCAAACAGTAAGGTCAGCATTGATAATGACAAGGTCAAGTAAACTGGAGTTTTGACCAATTCTGTGTCTGGTAGGCATCACAACATGCTGGAGGACGCCATGTAAAAACTCCAGGAATTCAAAAGTGGCACTATTTTCAGATTGAGAAGTAAGGAGAGTAGTCCAATTTATAGTAGGGAAATTGTAGTCCCCGGTGAGGATGATTTGGCAATCCTGGGACTGTGTAATAAAATGGTTGAGAGAAGAAAGGAGGGCTGGCCAACTGCATTGTAGGATAATTTTGGGAATCCAATAACAACAGCCAACATACAGATGACTATCCTTAGCGAGATTAAGCCGACACTGAATAAATTCCTACTCTCCGTGGGGGGTCAGTATAAATACCAAGGAGGATCGAGGAGATGCCAGATTTAACATAAATGGCGACACCGCCATGGTGTCACAGAAGGTATCTGGGAAGCCCAAGGGTGCAATTATCCGTTCTGTTAGCAATTATCTGTTCTCAGTGACACAGAAAACATCCAGATTTTTCGTGGTAACTTGAAATTTGAGTTCGTCAAGCTCTTACCATCATCCCTTCCTTGGCCGTATATTGTACACTGTATCTACAAGTAATTTCGGCTGGCTGTTAGTGACTCCCCAGTCCTTGCCAGACCCGTTGCTATTGCAATAAATAATATTATTATTATTACTATTATTATTATTATTGACAAATAATGAAATGTTCAGGAACGGAAATAGAAGAAGAATTTACATAAATGAGAACATGACACCACACTACAAAAGCGTATTTTGGAAAGCTCGTAATTTTGCCAAAGACAATGATATTAAATATGTATGGTTTCGAAATGGTAAAATAATGATGAGGAAGAATGAACAGGAAAGAGAAGTAATAATTGTGCGTGGTGATGAAGATCTTCAGAATAATCAAAACTCAATGTAAATTCATACACCACATTTTTGAAAAGAGTGAATACATTTTTAGAAAAATTGAAGAAGGTGCTGGAAAAGACTGTACCTTTAAGGTAATACACGTTAATATTAGGAACCTAAGAAAAAATTGGGATGCCTTAAATGAAAAATTGTCAAAAATACAGGTAAAATGGGACGTCATAATTCTAACAGCGGTAAATATAAAAAAAGAAGAAGTGGAATTATATGAATTGGGTGGTTATGTGCAAGAAACATTAACAAGAGAAAATACAAAAAGAGGAGGAGGAATAATGGTTTTTGTAAAAAAAATTTACAAATGACTTGTATGGAAATTAACTTAAATGAGAAATTAAATGATGCTATTAAAATTGTAATTAATAACTCGAAAAAGAAGAGTAGAATTATAGCAATATATAAAAACCAGATACAGGAAAAAAGAATTTATTAAAAACCTAAAAGCCTTTCTTAAAGATACAAACCAAGAATGGACGAATCAAATTATAATTGGGGATATTAATATTAACATACTGCAAAAATAAAATTTTCAAGAAAAGTTTGAACAAAATCTAATAGATAGTTATGAAAACACTTTAGCAAAACTTGGCTTGAGGCTAAAATAAATTCACCTACAAGAGAAGAAATAGTGATAAAGGGTACAGAAAACTACTGACAACAATCATGTATTGATCATATATACATAACAAATAAAAAAAAGTAATAGTAATATTAGAGGTGGAACGTTAACAGAGAAAATATCTGACCATTATTTTACAATGTGCTGGATTTGGGAATTGAAACAAAGTAAAACAGAAAAAATCAACATAAATAAAGCAACAAAGCTATATTAAAATTAACCACACAAATATAATTAAAGAAATGAATGAAATAAACTGGGAAATGTTGGACACTATAATAGAACCAGATAAAGTGTATAAACAAATAATTTCAGAGATATCGGAAATCTACAAAAAGAATGAAAGGAAAAAATAAGAAAGAAAAAAATTAAGCAAACAGAAGAAAAAAGAAAAGAATGGATTACAACAGAACTAATAAAAGAGATAGAAAGGAAAAATAATATATGGAATGAAATCTATTAATATAAATACGGAAATTATTAAGAAATATAATGCATTAAAAACAAATAATAAAAAAATTAAAGAATGCAAACAAAATTATTATAAAGAAAAGTTAGGAAAAATGCAAGAAAATAAAAAAAAATATTTGGAAAGTAACAGGGGAAAAAACGAACAAAAATATTGACGAGGATATTGTTGAAACCTTTAAGGAAAAAATGTGAGGGAAAAAGCAAATGAATTTAATTAAGTTTTTTCAACTCAAGTAATGCAAATAAAGGATACTTATAAGGAAGAACATGACAATTACAAAAAAGGAGAGTATCATAAGAACATTAAATTAAAACGTAAATTAAAACAAAAAATAAGTAAAGGTATAGGTAAAACTATGTATATTGATTATGCAAATGAAAAGGATGTAATAAATATAATAGGGGATTAAAAAAATACGAAGGCAACAGGTATGGATAAAGTACAAACTGAACATATAAAAAATACAAAAGAAAATACATCCAAAGCAATAGGCAAATTGATAAACAAAATGATTGATAAAGAGATATGGCCGGAAATGTTAAAAATACAAATATTAAGACCAATATATAAGAAAGGAGAATAAAAAGAGAAAAATAATTACAGACCGATTGCGTTATTATCAATAATTGATAAAAATAATTAAAAAATGTTTTGCAAACATAATAAAGGAGTTTCTAGAAAAAATAAATATTTTAACAAAAGTACAGTTTGGATATACAAGAAAAAAAGAAACAACTGATTTGTTAGTTGAGATAAATGAAATAATAACTAAGGCATTTAATGAAGGAAAATATGTGGGTACTGTTTTAGTCGATTTCCAGAAGGCATTTGATACTTTTGATACGGGAATTTTCTTAAAGTAATGTGAAAAATAGGACTTAGAGGTAAAATTTATAATATTATCAAAAGCTCTAAGCAACAGGAAAATGTTAGTGAAAATAAAAGAAGAGAGTAGTTATTACAAAAATTCAAAATTTGGAGTACCACAAGGTTCAGTTTTGGGAAAATTGCTTTTTTTGATTTATACAAATGATATATCAGAGAATATTGAAAAGACAGAAATTTTTCTTTTTGCTGATGACACTATAATGATATTAATACAGTATAAATATGAAGAAATGATAAATAATTTACAAGATGATTTTAACAGATTGAACGACTGGTTTATTGAAAATGACTTATTCATTAGTAGGGAGAAAACAGTACAAATGAACATCACAGTTCCAAAAATGAAAAAAAAAATAAAGAAATTAAAATTGTAAAACATTATGGAAATTGCGAAAGATTATATTATGATAATAAAAGTAAGAAATGAAAGAAAGAATGCGTAGAATTAGAATTAAAAGATACAACAAAATATTTAGGAATGGAAATAGATGTAAACTGGAATTTCAAAGCACACATACTGTAAATAAAACAAAAACTTCGACAAATTTTACCAAGAATATACGTTATTAAGAAAAATAAAAAAACATAATATATGATGCATGGACTAAAAGTATTTTAAGACACGGTATAGAAATTTACGGTTTTGCGACAGATTATTTAATTGAAAAATTACAGAAAATACAAAATACAATAGTTAAGGTATTATTTGGATATGGAAAAGTAAAAACAAAAGAAATATATAAAGAAATAAAAATTATGAACATAATAGAATTACGAAATTATATAATAATTACAAAAAAACTATTTCACAAACATACATAAAAAAAATAAAAAGAGGAAATAGATTAAGATTAACGACATTAAAATATGAGATGCCACAATAGAACAATGTGTATGGAAAACGAAACAAAAATTGGTATGTTCCAGATATCTTTAATAAAATACCAGAAAGATTAATGAACTATAATACAATAAACGAATTGAAATTCAACTTTAAAAATGAAATATTTTCAAGCCAAAGCTAATGAAGCTAATACCATGACATATAAACAAATGGATTAATACTTGAGGTGAAGAGCGAATTGAATATTTTATTTCCGTAATTAAGTGTATATTAAATGTATTAAATGTAATAAATGTGTTAAACCTACATTAAATGTATATAT
This sequence comes from Lithobius niger, assembly GCA_023313725.1. Lineage (NCBI taxonomy): Eukaryota > Metazoa > Arthropoda > Chilopoda > Lithobiomorpha > Lithobiidae > Lithobius > Lithobius niger. Next base: position 54,611 of record JAHWFP010160086.1, on the reverse strand, counting down.
GAAAAAATATTGAACTGGAATATTGAATTAACATTGTAAATAACAAATTGCAGTTGGGGGAGTTTTGTGTTGAATAATATGATAATTGGAAATGATAATTAAAAGCTCACACAAACTGCTTTTTTATAAAGCTGTTTCGAGCGTACAATGTAACAATTGTATTGTAATAAAGTTATTGTATTGTATTGTGTTATTATTATTATTAAGCACCCCCTGAGTGTTGAAGTTCGAAAGCTTAAGGGAATGGAAAGTGTTGTTGGCGGTCTTATTTGGCAAACACCCTTTCGAGGAATTTTGTAGGAAACACCCTTTTGTAGGACTTGTCATCAAATTAAAATTACAGCATACAGCATTTTTTATGTCCAAACATCAACAAGTGAGGAAAGAGTGTGAAGAGTGTGTCCGTTATATTTACCCTTATCTGATTTTAAATAAATGACACAAATATTAAAATTACGATTGGCATACCAATTGCTCATAACATACACAGATATACAAATAATTATATTGTCAAAATTAGGAGTTGTGTATCGATGATGGTTGTCACTAGGCTACCGCATTTACTTCATCAAATCACCAACATACGCCAGAAAAGCCGTTTACATGTGAACGTCTAGGGTCAAAATTATCTCGCTAAAGTATCACAAAATTAACAGTGGTTTGACAAAATTAAAATACAGCTTACGATTTGCAGCACTAAAAGCATTAACATAGGGCATAACTTCATCTAAATGGCAAGTAATTAATTAAATTTAGGCCTAACGAAGTCGCAAAGCGTGGCCACAATGCCTATTAGCTTAGGTTCAACAAACTATTGGTCGACACACACAAAAGAAACATTTTAAATGCTGAAGCATTCGATCAAAATTTCAAAGTTTAAACTTAATAAAACATGCCAGAAGTAAGAAATTACAGTACTAGAAGGCTTAATGTATTCTTAAGAAACCTTTTCGTTAAGAAACTTACAATATAAATCAATAATAACATCAAAATGGCAAAGCAAATGTGGGAAACGAGTTGGGCAGGCAACATGGTGACCACATGTGGAAATTTTCACTTATTTGCTTCTTGTACTCACCCTTGCAAGCCTGTATCAGAGCAATGATGCGATGTCAGGAGACATCAGCCATTCATGAAGTGAGAATCGTATCACGTGTACAGAGAAAACCAATCAGGATCTTTGGTTGTCACGCGTTGTCACACGTTGTCATGACCACGCGATTTACTATTGAAAGTGAAGTGCTAAAATCTTAAACGAAATGGAAAGTGATTTTGCAGCGTATAACAGTTACAATTCAGTAGAAATTAAAATAGGTACACGTTACGAATTTTGTTTAAAACATAAACGGGAAGTATGCATACGAATCACGTTAAATCTTTGTCTCTCGCGGTTGACATAACATAAAGAATTAAATCACGCTAAAATTCTGTCGGTAGTGGATCGTTGCGAACCCCATGTTGATCTACTGGTTTTGAGGCTGTAATTCTTCAGAGACCACTCGGAAACATAACGAAATTATTGCGAAACTAGATTGTAAAAAAAAGGGGTACAATCTAACCTACACAATTAAAAAGGGAAATATACAATGATAAACTGTATTAATACACTAAGGGTTTAATTACAGTTAAAGGCAAAATACTCAAAATGAATACATTAGGATAAAATTGAGAACATTTGTCGATAATTCCCTAACTTATCCAAATGAAAGCAGCATTAAAAAATATTAATAAAGGGAATGATAATAGATGCCAGGTAAAGATACACAGAGAACAGCCAGACTATGCAGGAAAATTGGCTAAATACGGCAAAAATAGTGGTGGGCAAGTCAGGGATTTTGATTTCACATTCAGTCGGAATGGCCGTTAGTGTTTTCCGGTTCAGCTGAAATAAGAAATAAAACTTATTAGAGACTGAACCCTATAAATGAACGAACAAGAACATACAGTTCAATTAAAATTAAAATTGCTCCTATATAATATAGAGAAAATCTATATTGGATCCTGGATAAATAAGTTTTAGTAAGAAACAGGAAACATAACATTTTATTTTGAATAAAGTTGTTGAATTACAATGAAATTGACATCTTACGGAAGCTGATTATAAGAAAAATTATTTATCCTCCTCAAACTAATATTTACTTACGTTTGGAACTCGAAGATGAGGAGGAGGGATAACTCTAGATGACGGGCCAGCTTCACTGACATCCTCAGGTGGTAGGGAAACGATGGCACAAATCCAGCAGACCGGCATGTCAGGATTATCCAAGACGGAATTCCGTTGGGAAGAACCAGGGAGGCAAGAAGACACACTCAAAGAGCAGATGGCTGAGAGGGGAATCAGGATGGTAGAGTGGGCTGGATTGCCACTTCAGAAGGCTCATATCGGGTGGAGGCGGGGTGGTTTGAATCTTCAACGAGACTGACACGTTCTACAACTGTCAAAATCTTCCTCACGATTACAGAAACGAAGAAAAAGTATTATTGTATATGTGGGGGCTGAAAAGAGCGTTGGCATCATGGCAGTGGCTAAAGTGTTCGCTTAATCTTGCACTTCGGGTGAACTCAGGTTCAACAGGCAGTACTACAGGTGTAGGAGGCGGGATTTCAGGATTACGCATTATATTATCTGGTATAAGTTATGGCTTATGTAGGAGTAAATTTTTCCCCGGTGAAAGAGCAGAAGAAGGGAGTAGGTCCGACATTTGAATGGATACAAGTTGCAAGGGCCAGAACAGGCCAGCAGACCTCAAAGTGGCAGATAAGAGCAAACGATAGGGGCAACTCATGACATAAAATATGGCGGAGTACCCGGGTGTCACGGTTCATTCGGCAATTCGCGGTTCCGGTATTTCTTATTGGCATCTTTCTTTTGAAAATCAAGTAGCGAGTGGTCAAGAGCACGTGAAAAACAGTTAGAGACAAGGGTGGGTTAAAAAGATGGACTAGGGGTCAAGACCCATCAGATGACAGTAAGGGACAACGTCAAGCGATGTCACAATTATAACTCTTCCCCACCTGTACACGCGAGCTAAAATTAACCTGAAGTCAAGGCCATTGGACCGTTTTGAGAAAGGGCTCCGATGCTGGAGATAGCTTTGCTCCTCCCCAACCTCTTTTCTCCATTCTTAGGAAGATTCATGCATGCACACACCCCTCATAGGCTCTTAAAAATGCCTCAAACTTGTTGACAGCTGACAAACATTATCAACTGGCTGTTTGGCTAGTTTTAAGAAAAACAAGTGAAATGAATGAAACATGAAGCAGTAACAAAATTAATACAAAACCTGTGTCTAACCAAATTTATTATGTTGCAGTAACAGTAACTTTTAAGTAACGAAATAAGAAAAGGGCTCAACATGTGATATATAATAAAATAGGGAAAAGTACTTCATGATGATGATAAAATTTATTTTTCATTTCTTGCCAGGAGTGTGGTAAAGAATGAAAGAGATGGAAGTAGGACTGGAAATGATATTTGGACTCGGAAATCAGAAATGATGGTGAAATAAGATGATGAAGGACAGAAAATAGAAAATAAGAAATCCAGCTGGTGGTTTGAAGGAGGACGTTAAATTGGCTCTCGTATTCTGGTATTTTGGAATAACGAGCCCTGTTTGTGCACATAATAAATATTTAATTAGGATCCAGGAATAATGATTTATTTATAAATATGTATTGATAAGCACATAGTCAGATTTTTCTCCAAACAAAACAAATTACCTATGGGTGTTATACATTCCCATAAACAAAAAAGACTGTGTGTGATACATTCCCATAAATAAATAAGGATGGGTGTTAAACATTCCCGTAACTAAGTAACACTGGGTGTCATATTTTCCCGTAAATAAATAATGCTGGGTGATATACATTCCCATAAATAAGTAAGGATGGGTATTATAGATTAACGTAAATGAATAACACTGGGTGTTATATATTCCCATAAATAAATATTACTGGTTGATCTACGTCCATAAATAAAAAAATTTTGGCATTCTTTCAAATCAGTGCCCTATCAAAATTACTAAATTATAATCAAGATTGGAATGAATTTACACAAATCAGTTTTAAAAGTTTCTATAAGAAAGTTCTCTCCTCTTTTCGACATATACAGTACAGAGAAAAGGTGGATGGTTGGAAATCAGACATGGAATATTTATTGCAGACACGGAAAGTAATGAACACCGAAAATTAGAGAAGACTCAAAATAACACAAGAAATAAAATGATGTTGTTTCCAAATTTCACTCCGTTTTAGGAGATATAAGTTACCTTTGTCAAGGATAGAGGGAAAAGATGGATGACAGATAAAAGAGGACAGACGAAAAAGACGGATGACAGATGAAATGATGACAGACAAAAATGTTGGATGATAGATGAAAACATGAGAAGTGAAAAAGATGACAGATGAAAACGATGGACGAAAGAAAGAAAAATGCAAAGTAATCCAGGCGAGATGATTCAGATAATGAAATTGGAGAAGAAATCTAGAAAGGAAGAGAATCTTTAATTGATATATCTGTCAATACACGAACTTTTCTTGCCACAATCTTTCCATCATAAACTGCTTTAATACAAGGCTCTATTATTGGTGCCCAGTCAGAATATCTATTTAGATAATGGCTCATTCAAAGTTAAATATTTCACCAAAACAGGTTTTTAAAATTTCTTCATGGCTGTTTTTCAAGCTTATATACAATTAGTGCTTGGTTTCCTTTAACTAATGGCCAAATTGGAATGTTTTTCTACACTTACCATCAAGGGAGGTATTCCGTCAAAACAGCGCGGAAATAACGGCGCGCGACAAAACAGCGACGTCAAAACAGCGACGTCAAAACAGCGTGACGAAAAAACAGCGTACGACAAAACAGCGCACGACAAAACAGCGTAACGACAAAACAGTGCGACGATAAGATAGTGCACGACAAAATAGCGCACGACAAAACAGCGCACAACAAAATAGCGCATGACAAAATAGCGCAAAAAGGTGTTTTAAAACGATGATACTTCGAGAATTATCAATGCTCTCCTCTTTTCAAAGTGCAAAGCTAGATCTAGCTAGATTTGCACGCTAAACTAAAACTATTTTTCATGTGCTGATGGGGGAGATAAGAAGACTATCAAAGGTATGGAGCTACCAAGAGGGGAAAAAGTTTACAGAGAAACTGCGAAACGTATTATGAACATAGTTGAACGTTATACAACCTCTGACAAACTGCTACTCGACTATCTCGTGGCATTGCCCATAATTTTCAGTCACAAGCCTGATTTTATTTTATCCAGCCTGTTAGTTTTACTTTTTTTTTATTGACAAGTCTTGACAATTTTATTGACTGAGCTATCATCACGTGAAAATCATGACGTTAAGAATTAGGACTTTTTTATTTGACAAGTCATTTTAACCAGAATCACACCTATGAGTAAAGATTATACAGACTGAGCTATCGTCACATTTTAAAATTCAGGCTATTTTTTTTTAACAAACCTTTTTAACTAGCATCAAACCTTCTTACATTTATAAGTAAAAATTATGATTTTTGTATGCACACAAATCACTAAGGGCGTTATGGGTTTCCGTGTTTTTTGGGGGTGTTACGATTTTACGACAGGGAGGAGGGGGTGGGGATAGCTTTTTTTTCTTTCAGGAAGGGAAACCCACCTGCAATAAGAAAAATGATTCAGCACATGAAAAAGGGTCTTAGTTTGATATTTTCTTAGTTTGATATTTGTCTCATTGATAATTTCGAAGTATCATCGTTTTAAACAACTTTTTACGTTATTTTGTCGTGTACTGTGCTGTCGTCGCGCTGTTTTGTCGTGCGCTATTTTGTTGTCACGCTGTTTTGTCGTGCGCTATTTTGTCGTGCACTATTTTGTCGTCGCGCTATTTTGTCGTCGCGCTATTTTGTCGTGCGCTGTTTTGTCGTGCGCTATTTTGTTGTCACGCTGTTTTGTCGTCGCGCTATTTTGTCGTCGCGCTATTTTGTCGTCGCGCTATTTTGTCGTGCGCTGTTTTGTCGTGCGCTGTTTTGTCGTCACGCTGTTTTGACGCCGCTGTTTTGTCGTGCGCTGTTATTTCCGCGCTGTTTTGACGTACATCCATCAAGGGAGACTTGGGGAAAATAATCATTATGGTGTATTAGAGGGAAATCATTTATGTTGACAGGCCAGCTAATAACGATAATACAATTAAGATATACTGATTATGCTAGGCATGGATTGTAGGCTCATTAAGAGACAACAAACTAAATACAGATGCAAACCTATTTACGTTGCCTTTTGGACTTATATGTCAGACTGCCTGAGCGGGGAATCAAACCTAGGACCTTTGAAACCAAAGGCTGAGGTTCTGGTTGCAAAGGTCCTGGGTTCGATTCCCCACTCAGGGATCTGACATATAAGTCCAAAAGGTAACGTAAATAGGTTTGCATCTGTACTTAGTTATTTCTTGTGAGTCTTTGGCTTTCCCGTGTTTAAACTCATCGTTTTGTCAAGGATTATATGTTATGGGATCTACTTAGACTTAATTATACAAATTCAATTAATTAAGGTATCCGAGAATAAAAAGTACTTCCATATTAATAAGCGTAAAATCTTGATTAACTTAATATTGCGCATTAATTATTAACCAAAATAGTAGCGCATGACCTACGAATATTTAATTATCAGTAGAAATGATATAACAAGTGAAGCTATTTAATTACATAAAAAGACTAAAATTGCAGGGCCTGCACCTGTTTAATTTTAGTTTTTATTGCCTAACCGAAAATATACATTACCTGTTTTCAGTAGCGTTTCTCCTTTTGAGCTAGAATTATCCCCTAGAAGCTTTAGAGCTTGTATCCCAGCCGGACTTGTAACTACTGCGCATGCGCAGGCTTGGGCTGGTTATATAACATGGCGCAGCCGACTACTTGTCTTTATTTCTCCACACCCAGAATCTATTGATTGAGGGGATGCCTGGGTGAGACTATTGGCAATGTATATTTTCGGTTAGGCAATAAAAACTAAAATTAAGCAGGTGTAGGCCCTGCAATTTTAGTCTTTTTATAGCCGACGAAAATTTATATTACCTGTTTTTATTAGCGGACTTTGTCACCTGGAGGTGGGAAAGGTTCGCTCAGTTTTCCCTCATGTACAAGTCGGCACCCCAAGAGCAAGTCTTTGGTGAAGTCATTCCTGAAAATACCTCAGCCAATTACACTGGTCGTGGAACCAGTGGCAGCAGATCGATCCGTAGTGCGGATGGAAAAGATGATGTTCTACAGTGAGACAGGGTTGGTGTGGAGAAGGGAACGCAAAGAATAATTATTGGTTAGAAACGGGGGTAAGCTTAAGTAAGGGAACCGCAATCAGGAATCTTAACACCGTGGGGTACAAGATAGGAAATCATGCGGTAGTGCCGAAAACATTTATCTTGCAGGGATGATGATGTCGGATCTCATCTGGTCGCTAGGGTAGAGTAAAAAATTCCTCATCCGTTCGACGGACTTCAGAAACAGTTTGTGTGTAGGAACGAGAAGGAACGACGACGGGCACTGATGAATTTGAAGTACAACAAAATTGGATAGAGAATACTGTTTCTGGTGGAGGGAACGTGCCATGGCAATCAAAGATGTGTGGGACTGGAAGGTCTTGAGAGATGAAGCGGTTTAAGTCACAGGTGTATAAATTTTGCAGTATATGAGGCGAGGAACGAGTTTATGACGTCCGGAACGGGACGAAAGAAGCAGGAACCTCACCGAAGTTATACGGAGGAATTAGCTGTTTTTGAGATCGTGGTTAATGTTGCTATTGTAATATGCAGAATCCTAAGGCTACTCCTTTGGCTTGATGGTAGCAAGGGAACACGGCATCACTGTGGTGGAAGAGGCCGAGTTTTGAGCTATACCATGAAAAATTGGTGAGAAGCGTGGAGCGTTGGTGTATTGCAAAACGGAAGATATCTTGTGGAACTGATTTGTTGCCATGGTCGCGTTCCAGAGGGTCACCGGAGATGAGGACGGTAATACAGGAGGATCGCCATACGGAGTATGGGATGTTAGGGTTGTTATGGATGGATCCTGGTATGGGTACGGTAATGGTGACAGAGCTTCTTCGAGTGGGTTTATGATAGACGGAGTTGGGGATGTACCTGAAAGTTGGGGGGTGGGGGAAACCAGGCGAACTCGCCTTGGTTGTTGTGGGCGTTGCCTGAAGGTGTCGGGTTCGAGACCGAGCACAGTAGTATGCCTTCCATGGTGGGGATGAAGGGATAGGGACATCAAGGCATGGCGAGCGCGAAGTAGCACATAACTGATGCGTTGGGAGTGGTACCGTCAGTGGAGAGTTTCGAGCTTGTTTGAAAAAGCTTTATTAGAAGCGCGTAGGAAAGCATTGTCTGATTGCAAGGTGGCAGAAGATGCAGCGGCTTCTTGTAACGCAGGTAACTGGGATTGAGCAGTGCAAAGGGTTTCTAGTTCCTTGACAAACCCGTTGATGTAGTTTATGAATGAGTTTATGACGTCCGGAACGCGACGAAAGAAGCAGGAACTTCACCGAAGTTATACGAAGGAACTAGCTGTTTTTGAGGTCGTGGTTAATGTTGCTATTGTAATATGCAGAATCCTAAGGCTACTCCTTTGGCTTGATGGTGGCAACAGAACACAGCATCACTGTGGTGGAAGAGGCCGAGTTTTGAGCTATACCATGAAAAATTGGTGAGAAGCGTGGAGCGTTGGTATATTTCTAAACAGAATAGGAAGATATCTTGTGGAACTGATTTGTTGCCATGGTTGCTATTCACTACTTGCCCGTAGTGAATCGAGGAGGTTTTGGCTGTGTTGAGAGGAACGGAGACCTCTGGTTGGTAGGTGGCGGAGCGGATTCAAGGATTCGCGGTCCGCTGAGGGTTCCAAAACTTCTACGGCTGCAGTAGCGGATGGATCCGCCGAAGCTAGGGAGGTGGAACGAGGAACCGGAGCACTGGAACCGTCTTTGGGCGTTCCCTTTGCTTGTGGCATAGCCGGATCGATGTGAACAGCACGAGCGTAGAGAAGAAAAGGTGTGAGGATGGTGAAGGGCCAGAAAATCCCAAGCAAGAGCAGGCTGTAGGTGAAGGAACGTTGACCTTCGAAACCTCCCCTGGTGGGATTGGATCTTCGGACGAGGATGTGTCTGACATCTAGGGTGGGGAACTGGCGAAAACCATTACGTGCGAAGTGATTTGAAATGAAAGGGGGTGAGAGTGACCCCTGGTGGCAAAACTGCGCAGGGTGGCGCAGGCGGAGGAGGGACTGGTGAACGTTTGGAGGCCGTTCCGTTAGGTAGGAATGGGGCACGGTGTAAGGCAGGCTACTGAAGTTCTTTTCTTCTTCATCTTCTTTGTTTTGGAAATTTGGTGAATTGAAGTAATGAGAAGTTGAACGGGTAATGTCGTTGGTTGTGTAGTTGTTGGTAGTGGTTCCTATGTGGGAGCGGAGGAACGAACATTTGGAGTTGGTGTTGAGGAATCGAGTCCTCATAGAATGTGAGCTAGACTGTCTCATTTGTTGTAAGAGAGGGAGGCCGGTACGGCGTTTTTTCTGACTCGGATTCGGTTACTGTGGTGAAGTAAACAGTAGGATAGGAAACCGTGGCCTTGTGGACTAGTGAAAAGGAACGGTGTTCCTAATGCATGTTAATGTAGAGTTGCTTGTTTGGAAGTTATGGCGTCTTTCTCCTCCCAGTCTGTTTTTCGTTCCTCTTGTAGATTGTGAAAATAGGAATGAGGGAAAGGGTAGTGAAATAGAGGCCCGAGTAGGGCCACGAACGAAGTAACCTACCAATGCGTGGAGACAGATAGAATGACTCGAGGGTTGGTTCGACATGAAATGTTGTTGTTCGTAAATTCGTTCCTGAAGGGACAAAGGTCCGGGAACGAAAATTTGACAGTAGGGAACCAGAGAGGTTTTGGCTGTGCTGGGAGGTTTCGAAGAATTCAAGAGTGAATTGAATAAGAAGTTTGCAGTTTGCGGAAGGTGTAGGATTGTTGCTGCTGATGGGGCTGCCAAGGGCGGTGATGCGGAACGGGGAACCGGAACGGCGGAACCGTTTTTTGGGCGTACCCTAGCTTATGGTATAGCCGGATCGGTGTAAACAGCAAGACGTACAGGGAAGAAAAATGGTGCGAAGATGAAGATCGTGCGAAGTACACATGCGTAGTGTGTATTGGCACATGTTATAGTTGTTCTGTTGTTGTGTGTTTTTTATTATTATTATTGCGGAGCCAACTGCGCATCCGCGGAGACATGGTACAAATTCCGGTAGCTAAGATGATAGGGTGTTAGAACTGATGAAACTTCGGAAGAGTCAGGACGGCAGGATGTCAGGATGGCAGGAGTCAGGATGAGCAGAAGTTGAACTGCGCGACGTGTTCACAGAGGTGGGAACGAGGTTTCCTGTTGGAGACGCTGTGAAGAACCAGGTTCTGCTGAGGCAGTAACGATAGGAGAGATGCCAGGGAACGATATCTTGCTAGACCGCAGGAGGTGCTGGGAACATGGTGACAATGACAAAAAGTCCGGGGAACCACGACCCAAAACAGTATAGTGAACATCATAGTTCAGGAACGAACAGTCTTTGTCACAGGTTAGTTGAACCTTGGACGGAGAAGAAGGAGGTGCAGGACCGGGTATTGCCGACGTTGCAGCAGGTCCAGGAGGACAACATGGAACGGGTGATGCTGATAAGTCATGGAAAGGACACCGGAACGTGGGGAACGGCACTGCCAGATGGGTAGAGCACCATGCTTGAAGTGTTGATGACAAATTGCCAGCAGAACCAAGGGGTCCCGTTAGAATTGGGGAGGGCAAAGACGGGCACGGAAAGGAGACGTCCGCCGTCATATGGTATGGCTGGATGAAGGAATCCGTGGATCTGCAGGTAACGCTGCTTGAGAGATGCAAGGAACGCAACTGAAGGTGGAGCGTCTACGTTGGAACAAACCTCTGGATGACTCCTTAGGGAATGCGGCAACTAAGGCCGGGTACGTTGCAGAAGGTGGCTGAAGTGGCTGCCGAGTATGAAGGGAACGGACGACCGGGGAACGGTCTGAGCGGCGGTTCATTGTCCGGGGTGACCAGGTAATCCGGGTCTGCGGAGCCGTGTAGCTCGCCCGTCGCTGTCCAGATCCCAAAGGAGGAGGAGCAGTGACTACACTGCTCATTGGGAACCGAAATGAAACCGTGACAGGCGAACGCGTTCCTGTCAATAGGAACGCAGTAATGCCGTGGATGGCCGGAACGGTTCTAAGACCAGGGAACCGGAACGAAGATGGTAAGCTCAAGGCGGTCACGACGATGTGAACGCCCTAGGAGAAATGATGACAAGCGGTCGGCTGCGCCGTGTTATATAGCCAGCCCAAGCCTGTGCATGCGCAGTTGGTACAAGTCCGGCTGGGATACAAGCTCTAAAGCTTCTAGGGGATAATTCTAGCTCAAAAGGAGAAACACTAATAAAAACAGGAAATATATATTTTCGTCGGCTATAAAAAGGGAATTTTGCCGGCCCCCAGTCAGACCGGCAAAATATGGTTTCTGTTGCTAGGAAAATACATAATCTGTTAATTTTTGCATAAGTTGCCCGAACGTTGCTGTTTCCCTGGAGGATTTTCGGTGATGAGTAGCGGCCAGCGTCATAACTCTCACTGCGCATCGTTTCCAAGCAGCTCCTCCGTATATAAAGTGCCACGGCGCATTCGTTTAAGTAAGTATAAGTTTAAGTATAAGTTTGTTGCAAATGCAACCGGAATGGCAAGGACCTGGTGGCCACTGACTGCCATCCGATGTTAAAACTAAAAATTATAAATTACAAATGTTTAAGAGTTTAAAACATTAAAACGAAGACAATTGCCCGGCTGTAAAGGAAGGGTATATGGTGTTGGGTTGGGGTCACGAATGCCTTACCACCAAGGTTAGACCTACCAGGGACACAGTGGTCCCCGATGGCATCGCCAAACGTGAGGGACAAGTGGAGGGAAAAGCCGGGTATCATTGTCAACATTTCTGCAATACAATAAAATATAATAAAATTTAACAAAATATATATAAATGAATAAAATGCATTGCAGTTTAAAACTTGGTCAAAACCATTATTGTCAATCTTAATAAAGATAATAAGAATTAAAATAATATAAAATTAAAATATTAAAATAATAATAATAACAATAATAATAATTGGTTTGTGGTAACACAAAAGGTCAAGAAAAGAATAATATCCACTTATATCTTGTCATAAAAAAAAAAATTAAAAAAAAAAAGAAAACAAACAAAGTAAAGTCTGGCTAATAGCCGTCGTCCAAGAGAAAGTTATGCACAAGTATTAACATATTTACTTAAATCTACCTTATTGCGTTTACGTTTAAAAACAGCAAGAGATGTAGCCTGAGCAACATCAGCAGAAAGTGCATTCCATGGGTTTACCACACGGTGGGAGAAAAAAAATTTACGACAATCCTTCTTGATAGGCTGTACAGTTAACTTAAAACGATGTCCTCTTGTCACGCTTCCATCACGCAACAAGAAAAAATTATTTCTTGGTATACCTGTTAGACCATGGAGAATGGAATATGTCAATGACAAGTCCAACTTAAGTCTTCTCATCTCAAGTGTTTCCAACCCAAGAATCTGTAAACGTTCGGAATATGGTTTATTTCTCATACCCGATAAATACTTAGTGAACGATCTTTGAACCGACTCAACGTGTTTTATGTGCTTTCGCAAATAGGGAGACCAAACTGGGCTGGCATATTCAAGAATTGGTCTCACGAACACCTTAAATGCCCAGACCAAAGTAGCCACATCACCAGAGGTGAAACAACGTTTAATTATGGCCAATTTCTGCCGTGCAGATTTTGCAATGTGGTCGCAATGTGATCCACTTTTCAAGTCTGACGTAAACCAAACACCCAGATCTTTTACCATGGTTTCATGATCTAATTCCACACCAAGTAGGAAATAAGCGTTTAGCAGGTTTTTTTGGCCAATATGGAAAATCTTACATTTAGGGTCTGATATAGGCAAGCACCAATCA